>NAOQ01000411.1:25791-65316 GCA_002751075.1 Ichthyophonus hoferi
TTATAACTTATTTTATTGCTTTCAGATGCAGATAGATAACCTACAAACTACAGGGCATTACGTTTTGTAACTGCCACGCTAAATTACGTTTGTGTCCTAACTAATCCTAATTCTCCTTGACCTTAATGTCAAGGATGCAATCATGAGGATAGAGTGTTGGCAAATAGATCATCTCATCACTCTTCTCTGTGTGGGTACGTATCCACGTAAGGTTGGAGGCGGTGAGACCAACAAATGTAATAAGGTGATTCATCACATACTGATAGCCAACACACTTATGGGGTCCAAAACCAAACACCATAAAGTTCTTGTTGTGCTTGGCATCCTCGCCTCTCTCTTCTCCCATGCGTTCAGGATCGAACTCGTGTCCGTTCTGTAAAAAAAACCAATTGATGAGAAACAATACACCGGTACGATATATATATATATATAATGAATGAACAAATTTATGTGAAAGTGTATAGTACACAAGTCCATAGTGTCATCATAGTATATTAATACAATGCCATCAGTATGTATAAAGTAAGGTAGCAGGCAACTCCAAGCAACAACACTGTCACCATAATTGTGCAAATATTAGAGGTAAAAGTATAAATGGTTTGGGTCTAAAGCGTAGGCGACCTACCGTGTAACCCTGGGCGCAGGCAGCTAGAATGGATGGGATAACCACAGAGCCCTTCTTGCATACAAAGTCATCCGTTAGCTGAAAGTCCTTCTGGACAAGTTGAGGCACCATCTGTGCTGGGGGGCGGAAACGAAGAATCTCCTTAACAACCTATATTGTAAAGAGGGAGTGGGAAAACACGCCAGTTAGTATGATGTCATATGAAAATAGGATTCCTGTCTTGGAGGGGAGGAAATATAGTTCAAAAATCAGAGCATGAGATTTATGTTGACTAACGACAGAGCTTCTAGAGGATTCAAGGTTATATTACCTCAGCCATACTACAACTGGACCAAAATAATAATAGTCTCAAAGGTGTAGCTTTAAAAACACATACACATCCATCATTTCCATCATATCAACACACTATGGATGTAAGGTTATGGAGTAGAGTAGAGGGCAAAGATAATGCAGGAGAATATAACTACGTACCTGATGAGTGTAGGTCATCTTGCACATAAGTTCATAACTCATATCCTCGTTGTTGGGGCGAAGGAGGGCCTGTTCTTCACGAACCTTGGCCAGAATTTCAGGGTAATCGGCCATCAAGGTCATACACCAGGTGAGAGCGGCTGTACTGGCATCCTGACTGGCGAAAAGAAAGTTCATCATCACACGAGCCAATTCAGGGACGTTGGCATAGGGGGGAGGGGGAAGGAGCTTGGTCTCATGCTCATCACACTCGGTAATAATACGCTCCATCCAGAAATCTAAAAGGCACTGGGGCTCTTTACCAGCCTGAAAAGGGAGGGATTGGACATGATATAAGCATAAACATTAAAATATTTATTATATAGCAGGTACTCTTGGTATAGTCATATTCATACACGCCTTATCCCTTCATAATGACCCTAAACGTTGTGTATTAGAGAAAGGAATGACCCTGCCATCGCCGAGGGGTGGACTATCATGTTAACAACAACACAAAATATTAATAATGTAGGAACGATTGGCTACTTGGACGATTCAGCACTAGGCAAAAAGGCAAGAATAACACTATGATACAACGTATAGGCCAATGTAGGTGCTAAAATGTAAGGAGACACGAGTTTAAAGTGGGAATAAAAACAATAATATATATATCTACACCACTAAGATACTTACACTATAGGCCAATACACATTCAATCAACATACCTTCATTTGATCCAAAGATTCGGAAACAGCCCCTTGAAGGGCATCCACAATCCTCTTTCTAGCCTGGATAGCTTTCCACAGACCAAACCCAGGCAGGGGAATAGGGAAAGATAGAAAGCCCTCTGTCATCAGCAAGTAATCACGGCCAAAACCCTTAGGGTCCTTCAAGTAGGGCCCTACAAACACAGTCTGAGAGGTCTCCAAGTTGAGATCGCGAAGTTCCTCACGCATCTCAGGCCAATGCTTTTGTTGTACCCAACGTGCCATATACTGTAGTTACAACGTGTTAACATATATTCACTACATGCTAGATATTGTATGGACAGGCATTTGTGCTACGTAGGCAAAGGAGGTCAAGATGCAAGCAACAGAAACAACAATTAGACCTTACCTTGTGGATCAATTTGTCTTGAAGAACAAGATATTTGGACAGGGCACGGGGGCTAAACAAAGTCAGGAAACTGTTTCTCAGGTTCTTGTGTTCCTTGCCATGCATGAACGCAATATTAGGCTCACCCAGAATAAGACTACCATTGGGATGGAGGACTATAAGGAAAGAGTCGGGGCCATTGTTGGAAAATACCTTGCGGATAATGTCGGTGTTTGTTACAAACACACAAAACTTTCCAACGATGCTGGTCCATGAGAGACCATTGGTGCTATTAATAGATGTTACGAATCAGTACATGTTTACATTGCACAACTGGGGAACTAAACTGAAGGTCCATAAAAAAGCAGTTGAACACATTTGATTGGTATGTGTATAGCTTTTAAAAGCTAAAAAATACTCTTAAAATATCAACGTGTCCCCACTTTTTCTATATAAAAAAGTGAAAACATTTTCTAGAATTATAAGTATAGATCACAAAAAGACAAAATAAATTTCTCTGGTGGAGCAAACCCCCAAGTCCCTCTACGCATGTGTGACCAAATGATATTTTTGTGCATCTCAACCTTAAATGGACTGAACATACATAAAAATGCAAATATACAGCCACTACAACACTTGCCAAAAAAAATATGCATAAAAAGGGAATAATATTAAAGGCGACTCACTTGTATAGTCTCTGTTTTTCCCAGAAACCATAAGGGTCCTTCACCATGGTAATAATGCCACCAATGATAGGAGTAACCAAGCCTGGACCGGCGAGGTTCCCCTTACCTCCCCGTTTGAGATACTGGAATGAAATTTGCTCATAAAAAATCCAACTCATCAGCAAGATGGTAACGCATGACAGGGTAATAGTGGAGGTAGGCATCTCGTTACCAAATAAACTTCTTATAGCTTGCCCAGAAGAGACAGCCTCCGTAGCCCCTGTAGAGTTAACCATTTTTGAACTCTCCCGCAAAAAATACGGTACTAATCAACTGTTCAGAAATTATGTGGACACTAAATCCGTAAGTCTTCGTACAAAATACAATTCCTCCTCGTCCTAACAACGGTGGACATAAAAGTGCTCCAGGCTATATAGGCAATGACTGCCTATCTGCCGATCTGCCACTTCCCATACCCTGCCATTTCTCATACCCTGCTTCAGCCCGGCATCAGAATACCAAGCAATATTATTGGTTGCAATTCGACAGTGCTCTTCGTGCACCTGCCTTCAGCCCATGAACGGCATTCTCAAGGCTCATCTCCTTAATGAACACGTTGTGCCGGTCCAAGCTCAGATTTTATTGCGAGAAAAGAACATTCTATTTTATTGGGTAAAAAAAACATGTAATTTTATTCGTTATCCGTATAACTGTTCGCAGATTTTATAGATCAATTTTTAACTTCTAACTTTAAAAAGCACACTTTCTATTTGTACATAATTTAATATGGTTATACTAATAGAGATGTTTATGATACATTTAAAAATGCACCTCTTGATTTTTTCACTTTACAATTATGTTTATGACTTGCAGGCAATGGTCAGGTCGAAATATTTACAAAATTTTGGCCATGTGTTCACTTGCAAAATAATACAAAATCTGACAGCCTGATTAGGATGACTTACTTGTTGATTAATGTAGAGAAAACATAATTTAAGATATAAACTTTTTTAAAAATAACAATAATAATACTATAGTCTGTCTTTAAATTGGTAGAAAGGTATTTATCTAATGATTGTATATGATGTACATATATGGCAATGATAATTACATTCCTTTTTTTATCAGCCAATAAATGTACACTATCGTATTTTATCTTATCATCTTATCATACCATGAGCCTAGTTGTATACTCAGGGGTTGTTTGGAAGGTTTTATCCTAGCCCAATCAATAACGTTATTTCTTACCTTAACTATAATGTTTCTCTTTTTAACAAAAAAAGCAAGTATCTTATTAACGAAGGTTTAACTATTAAAAAATAAGTAAATATTAAGCAAGTTATGGCGAATTGTGAAGCCGAAGCCGAAGGTGAAAGCGTGACCATGTTTGAGGTTATATATAACGACAACATCGATAAAATGGAACCACCACCAATCTCTACGGTTCCCACCAAAGTCTTCTGGATGGGTGACGACTTAGCAGTAACGGCAACCTTAACTCGTTGTAAGGCAGCACTTCGAACAGGAGGGCTCACTACTGAGTCCCTTCAGAATTTCCAACAAATATATGCAGCACTGCTTCGGGATGCTTATAGCCAAGTAGGCTAAGACCTTGGTGTCAAAAATTTCTTTTAATTTGTTTACTGGCTATATAATGTGAAAAGGTCCTGGTCAAATATGCATTTGTTGTATGCCTCCTCGATATGTAGCATAATAAGCCCTTTTTCTTTTACATAATGTTCTATTTTTTTTCATCTCTCTTTTATATATTTCTTTTTTTTTTTTTGTCTTTAAAGGAAGATTGTATTTCGTGTACAATATGATGGAAAAGTGATATAGTATGTATCAGCAGGACCTGTGCCTATGATTCACTCATGTATTTCTCACACTAAGTTATACATATAAGTTATATCTTAACATACGTATGTACGCATTGGTACATCAACACAGTCATATATAAAGCGAAACCATGCTATTGTGTATACTTACCTCTATCCTAAATATTATTTTACAGCAATCTTATCGCTACCCTCCGGTCAAAACAAACACATCAAGGATAATTTTCTGTGTTTTCTTACTTAACCTGACCTACTTCCTTCAATATATCCACCTATTATATCACTTACCTTTCTCCGTATTAACAATATTATTATTCCCAGCCTTTGCCAAAAGTAAAGCCAAAAGTCAAAACACGTCGAACCAAAGCACCCTTAGCACCCAATCTGGCTACATTTACCGACACTGTCCTTGAGACAAGTGGTATGCAGGCAGAGCCGTATCCAATTATGGTACAACCCCCAGACCCCTCTGGAGAGAATATACTTCCACCTATGGAGCCACCTGATATGCTTGGGCAGGACTTGTTTCCATCACAAGAATATCAAGTCTATGCTGACAAATATCAATGGAATTGAAGATTGAACCCTTAAAGTGGGCATGGTACACTGGACTTGGTTGAAATACAGGGATCTAATCTGTAAGTACAGTCAATGACCTATGCTATTCAAATGTCCCCATTATTAGCTGCATATCTAGACTACATAACACATAGTTTCCTTGACGTTAACACTAAAAAGCCTTTGATATTATTTTCAGTCATACAAAGTTCTATCACTTTTGCCGATAGTCTTATATCATTGTCACTCCTCCCTCAGATTGTTAGAATTGGGATTAATTTTTTCTAGTACATGGTACCGAAAGTATCTTATGAAGACAGTAAAATATAAAACTAGTAATAGGGCTGGTCTGACTGGTATGCTGTGCATGTGGCATTATAAGACATATTCTGCTATACAATGGGGACCTTGAACGGATGACCGTGTAATGCAGTATAAAGAAATTGCCAGTCGAGCATGAAGAGCCATGAGTATATGTGTATGCAGCCATTTTTATTGATAGTGCTATCTGATTGGTTCCACTGGCCCAGTAGGTCTTCCCTTTCACCTAGTCTCCAACCAATTTCTTGCCCTCTATATTATAAGTCAACTATTACTGGCTACATAAACACTAATCGCGTGTTCACTCCAAAATATCAGATTCCTATACTACACTATATATCTGTAACTAACAGATCGCGTATATCCTCCTATGTATTGACATACTACGCTAAAATACGCATAACACTGGTACACCAAGCATATCAGGCTGTCGTTAAGAAGCAGCATATCTTCATCAAATGAATCAATATATTCATATATACGACTGATTGTCAACTAATTATTAACTAATCTTGGTTATCATGCCATTAATAGCACTAATTTCAGGAGGTTACAATTGCACACCTGTTATGCTATTATATATTTGATAAAACCAAGTCGTCTATGGTTAATACTAATATACTGTATCACTTACACCTCCCAGTCCTGCTTCACTACGATCAAGCATCATTATTGCTTTTACCAAACTTTAAATATAACACTGTGCCATCATCATACATAGCAATGGAATTAAAAACACGGAAATGCATATTTTATCATTACCTCGCAATGTGTTCTCTTCCTTTTTTCGATCACGAATTACGATACAGCCGGTGCATTCCAAGTTTTAGATGGTTCACTTAGAACTCACAGTGAAAGATGGAAGCAGTCATAATTATTTTTTGATGGTGCAGTGACCTAAGTGATTACTAAGATAATGTTATAAGGGTACTTATCGACGGATCATATTGTATGTTAGAACAGTGGTGAGAATCGATAAAGTATACCTGGGGAAGGAAGATGGTGATAATACTAATGTGAATGTGTGGAATAAGAAAGATACCATTCTTAAAAAGGAACAAAATATGATCCAATGGAACATTGTGGGAATAAAGGCAACAATGTGGGTCATCATAACAACAATGGAAATAGATTAATAAACAGAGGAGCCTGAGCCTGTAGTAAACGCGACATTCATTATTGAGAAGATATTGCCCTTTGCCCTATAGTCCAAATGGCTATGCCCACTGAAGACTATGTTTTTCATTTAATGAATGGATGTATTGTATGCATAGATGGGTTAAACAATATACCTGGGAACTAGAAATAAGGGCTCATTTCCCTTCTCAAACTACAAAAAGGCAACATCGTATAGCAGTAACAATACAGAAGGATACATACCATGTGAATATATATGATATATGGTCATTAGTCACATTCGTCACGGTCTGTCCCCCACGGGGAATCCCTCCCTCTGTTGTGCCATCTGTAATTACTGTTATGGTTAATGGAGGTTGGCTATGGTTGGTACGCACGCACCACCTTGTATATCTATCTATACACTATACACAGACCCTACCTGCCTATTATTATCAATACATCTGCTTTTATCTGTTGTAATGTATAGGAATATAGCTATGTACATTGGGTTTGATGAGTCGACGCCATGGTCTGCATGCTGTACTCTAGTGAGTAGCAGACTGTTGAAAAATACCGTAGCCCAGTGAGCATGTGTAACATGGATGGGCATATTACGTCAATCATTAGGAGAACTATAGTGCAAGTTAGTATAAGTCTGCACATTGCATGGGTATAAGATGCATATACTTGTAGTATATATAACATATTTTGATTATGTTTATTTTACCAAATAAAATATTAAGTACACCAATATTTCTCTGTAGGTATTTAATGATATCAACAGGTAAATTGATAACGGGAGAGCACTATAGGGTACCTTGGGTAGCATCAACAATGATAGGTAGAGCTCTAGTCCAGTATGCCATATTGGCCAAGTCTATCCAACACCATCCCCCGGTCTCTGGTTGGTTTTTTACCACAAATCTGCCCACCTGTTTGTGTATATATGCACCTACTATTATTTTTATATTATGATACTGTATATTATTATTCCTGTCATTTCGTATCAACTTTATCTTTACAAAAGTAAGAAAACTTACAGAAAATAAAGAGTATACAACAATAATAAGGCCTATGGCAATAAAACTCCCTCTCGTCTTTCTTAAACCTACTTATTTCATACTAGATGTAACTAGCTTGCGACCCTTGTAATCCAACAGGAAATGAAAATAATGATCTACTATAGGGCCAGTACATCTCAAGTGTGCTCACACATATTATCACTAGTTATGTTATTGGAATACCTATACCTTCCCCGGTATATGCAAAGGCCATTTGGGTTATGTAATAATTGATGGTTTCAAAAAGAACGCAGGTATTTATACTAGCGCCTATATTCACATATATGACAACATCTTTAGCCTCTTAAATTACCGCATGGCCCAGGGTGAGATGGTAGAAGCTTGTGACTTAATCATCCCATAGCACAAAGAGTAATAGAAGATCAAATATATAATATATCCGGAGACAAGATGCCATGCAATGGGCGTATAGTTATTCATTGGTAATAGAAATATTAAATAGAAATTACAAATAACATTGAACAAAAATTGAATAATAATTAATGAGGTTGCAGTGCATTAAAGCAATAAGTATATATACATAACCACAATAAAGTAAGTCTAAATAATATGCATTAATAGTTGACCATTAAGACATAAGGCAGGTGCAGTTACTACCATATCATACCTTATCGCCTCCTGTAATAATAGCTGTAAATTTGACAACCCCTTTCACCTGACCCTCTTTTCGTAGGGCTTTGTCTCTACGGTTCCATGGCACCCATCCCCTGTTGATTAAGATAACCTGACTGCAGATGGCCTGTTAGTGTTTGCAATTAGAGTATGAATAGTTTGTGTAGAAGCCTGGTCTTGGTGTAGGTTGCAAAACTGTGGTCATAATAGTTATAAAAGAATTTTTAATTATCTTTATTGCTATAAAATATATTTCCTAGTGGCTTTTCTTGTATAGTCTTTGAAAATAAAGCTATGCACCCAAGGTGTGTGAACTTAAAGTAGGTATCAAACTTGCACAAATAGCGTATTGTATTTTGGGGTAGAGAGGGCAAACCGTATCAACACATGGATCCAAAGAGGACAACTACATCACAAAATAACTGCCTTCACGTTAGGATAACATACATAGGTAGGTATGTAAAAAGGACATCTCTATGATAAGCTAAGTACAGATGTACAATTCTGGTCTACATTCTAGTTGATCAGATCTAGTATATTCTATCCTATTTCTATCACACTACCACTAACAATCAATGTTACCAGGCAGAATAATACATGTGTATTGAATGCATTGAATTGATATTACACGGCTATATATATAGCAGTTGAAAACGATACCTAACCGAACATGGTTAGCCAAATTTTCACCTCTCTGACTAAAACTGCATATAGATTTAATAAAAATGAAATATTATAAGGATGGCACAATTACGTATTCTATATAATTCTTCCAGAAGAGTAAAAAACAGATAGGGAAAAAGATTAGTAAGAAAGGGGGGGTCCAAGGGAAGCAATATGGCAACAGAGATAAAACTAGTCCATTCCATTAATCATAGAAAGTAATGCTATACCAAGGTCAGACCTCAGTGGTAGCTATAAGAACGTAAAAAAAGTTTAAATTTTATATCTGGATCATGAGTGGGTTTTTGGTGTCTATGTAGGTATAAAATTTTCTATGCTGTGATTATTATATAGATGAAGTGTAGTGAGATCAAGAATGGGATGTGGTATTGATTGATCACTATTATTACTGTAGCAAGACTTACCCATTATCTCTTCTCATGAATGGTGTCACTACATGAGCCTGGGGACGACAGTATAACCATTGGTAAATAACCTTTTACCGAAGAGCCAAGAAGATATTGCATAGTTCAAACTACACCCAATCCATTTTTTTCCAAAGATAGCTTTGCACAACCAATGTATTGTTATATATATGTATGTATAGACAAATATTTATGTGATATGTTCATAATAGTGTTTATGCTTCTAAATCTGTTACCTCAATACATAGAGTAAGAATATAATGCCTACACCATTCATGCGAGATTTAATCTCAACCCGTGGGAGTACCAGCATCTCCCTGTACATAAATCCATTAGCCATTCTGGTCTGGGCCAGTCATATATATGTTAGACAGCTAATACATTGACCCCATTCAGGGAACGCCTTCGTAAAATAAACATGACATTAAAAATGACGCTTACGGATAATGCTTTGTAGAAGAAAAAAAGACTATAGAATAGCTCTGTTTATAGATTATACAATGTCTTCCCTTCCATCCCCTCCTATACCGTTAACTTCCCCAAAAATACGTATTTATGGTATGGCCATAGTACTACCCACATATAGATGTATTCTCTATTTATCAAAGCTAAACATTTAACTTGATAGACGTCCATGATAGACAAACCTACCCTTCGTGATCAAATACACCTTCAACTTCCACCCGTTTGTAAATATTTTCAGCGCATTCCTCTGGACTGTATAAATGGTATACATATTAAAAAGTGCTTATACAGAAGGCCAACTGACCAAGACCAATAAATACAAGGCAACATAGATATTTTTCTATTGTCCCCCAGTGTTCAAATTTACCTGGTAGGCAATGGTATAGGGTCAGCTGTTAGCCCTTCCTCCAGTAACTTTACGAAAGCATTTTTCTGTGCTAGGCGCTGTATCTGCCATGTTCCTAGTCTGTATGAATCACCATATTATTAAGCTGCTACCCCTCCAACTAGTTGCTGGACTAAAAAAATCAAGGGGTATGAAAATGTTCTGTACAAGGCATTAAAATATTAAAAATTAAAAGGGTAATTATCTTTATAACCAGACTTGCCCAACGCACTCCAACTGCACTAGGGCAGCTCAATTCAGGGAATTCAACATAGATAGTTGCCATACCCAAATGTAATAATAGGAATGAGCCCAAATAGCCAGGGTCCTATTCTATGAGAGAAACGGCCAAGGTGCCTAGATGACCTGCTCGCCATTAAGAGTTAGCTAATTATATACAGTTAATAGTATATACAAAACGACGTCCTATACGGTAAATAGTAGATAATGCACATCTACCGTAACAATTGATCTGGGGCGGCTCACGTATGAACCACACAACTCATATTTCACATAGGATACGATTAATATCCTATATAAGTGATTAGGTTCCAATAGAATCGATTAATCGTCTACAAAAGTGATCAATAGCTTATGCTATTAATCTTCTACAAATATAGCCTTAAAAAAATCTAGGCTAGCCGTCATTTAATTGATAGCTTAAACTACTGCAATCCTTAAGAAAGTGAGAAAGGGATACATGAGTTTTTCTATGCCACACATCTATTTGTAAATTTAACTTCCAAAGCTCCAAAGGAAAAGTTGTTTAATACCTATGACAGCTAGAAACAGTAAGGCTTATATGATATAAAAACATTGCATTTCACCGTGATTTCTTGGCCGAGATGGTCATGAGAGCATATAAGGGCAAATTTAAGATGAAAGAATCGAATGTGAATTATTGCTCTCAAGTTAATCCTAGATTTATGTATCCTTTGTTATAGATATCTTGCGTCGATTCGGCAAGTAATTTGAGCCAGTGGTTATATTTGTTTACTTTTATTCCATTAGACCCAGTCAAGCCATATTATATAATAATCGGTAATGTAAACTCTACCTCTAATAAGCTAAATATGAGGGTGAACACGCTCTATGACTTGATTCTCAGTGTGCAGTTAAAATGACGAAAAATATAACTTTAAATTTTTTTGTGCGTATTATTTCATTGCGTAGTCCTGAGCTGTTTAAGCGCATATTAGTTGAAATGGCGAGGTTCACATTCACATGCCACCCTACATGATTAATGATTATTGACCTATTGTTGTAAAATACTACTATTGAATGTCACATCACATTGATTCTAAGATTTTAAGAGCCATATTGAATTGTGATGTGCTTCTGTATTAGGTAGCCGTAACCTATTATGGCCACTAGGTGGACTTGTAGAGCGAAGTGATAGGCTTGATATGAAGACTCGATCTTGTGCAGGAAGGAAAATTCTTTAAAATGACGCCAGATTTATATCAAGTAATTTCTCGGCGCATATTTTAAAAGATATATTGTTAATAGAAGGCAATCTAGAAAGACATATAATCATATAAATAGCTACTAGAGATGACAGCCAATAATATTAGGCCTAAGATCATATCTGAGGGAAACAAAGACTGTCTAGTAGGTTCAGGCAACGTCTAGTCTACTGCCATACATATATGTTTTTGTGCCAACGTTAGTAGACAATTAGAATCTTCTGATATAGTAATATACTATCAACATGGATATTTCTAAAAGAATTGTTGTCTACTTTTTATGGCCCTAAATATAATATGGTGCTAATATACCCATTAAGTATTGACATTGCTAGACATAATTTGTGGAAGTCTAACTATTATGGCCACCCAACTCAATCCTTTCATGACTAAGGTAATGGTCTACTGCAGCAGGCCATATATCCTTGCCCCAAAGAAAAAGATGTTGAAATCCAAAGTGCTGGCGGATTCTGCTTCATTGTCTAGGAATATAGAATGTTCGTTTTTGAAAATCGCTCGAACTGGAGTCTAGTTGATCCAATGAATTTCTAGATATATCTATCCTCTTCACTGTCAGAGAAAAGTTGAACCCGTAACTTTTTCTTATCACCCAGGTATCCTAACTTGGTTACTAAGGGTATCCCTGATTTCTGCTTGACTATAGTATATGAAAGCATTGGTATATTTTCATGCTTTTAGAATATACAATACAAACCTAACAAAGCCTATCTACTGGCCAATCCTAACTAATACCTTCCCTTTTCATTGGCTAACAATGCGATTGGTGGCGTATTAATAATTCCTAGTTTGGGCGCGAAAATGCGGGAAAATAAACAAAGAAATAGTGCGCAGATATAGGAGCTTATAGTGAGTATGTTATAACTCGGAAATTAGTTGGCTGATTTAAAACATCTGATTTCACGACATTAAAGCTGAGATAAGAAGCGACTGGGTGTTGACCAGTCGAATGAAGTCGGTAGGTTGCAGACCAATTACGACTGGAATCAGCAGGTCTATATAGATGATGTTTAAGCAGAAGGTGCAAACCTAAAATACAGATTATATGCTAGAGTCAGGGCGGGAGGATACACATTAGCCATTCAAAAAATCGATTGTTAATTTTTTTCTTATAGGCAATAACACAAGACACCTACATAAAGAATCCAGCAATATAAAAGTATATAGTTTACAATGAGACACCATCTATCAGGAATCTATAGTGTATAATATAGGCCCAGCAAAGCATTGCTGCCAAAGCCAATGAAAAAAAATGTATTTGATTTATATTCTACTAATGTATTAAGAAGGGAAAATTGTATATTGCCTATTCACCCAATATTATCATTATAGACGAATATTAAATAATAATAGTTATTCCTTGGTCATCTACTGTGTTATCAATATCTATTTGCTAATATACACCACCGTTTTTTATATTTATAGGGTCGATGGAATCGTGGCCGCGCAGGGCATCAACAGCATGTGGATATATGCTTGTTGTAAGTGTAAACATATGTGTATTGCGATATTAAGGATAGTTCTAAAAAGAAGTTAAGATATGCATGATGTAAGCACTTGCTATACTTTCTAGCATATGATGATCTGGTGGGTAGCACCTTCAATGTCAACTATTAATCTATTGTTACTGAGATCTAAATCAAGGCAAATGATAGGCAAATAAATGGTGACACGGACAACATTGTACCATAAGTGGTACAGTATAAGCAAGAGATATACTAACATATACAAACAAACAGGTAGATAGGCGTACATAAACATGCATAGACCTATTAGAAAGACCCACTAATTTATATAATATACCTAGTATTCACACACATTCAAAAGGTCTAATGCGTCTTGAAATATATGAACAAGGATAGAGGTGGCAGGAGGATTAATAAAAACACTTTAAATATTCCGAGATGATGTAACTATTTATATAATTAGGAACAGCATGGTCATACATCTATTTATAGGATACAGCTATTCTTGTTATATTTGGTCTGGTAAACAAGCCAACAGTAATGGGGGTGCCAGGGTACACCAGGCGAAACCATGGTCGACTCAAAATACGGACAGTCTTATAACGGCGCTGATCAGTGTGTATTCAGTGTATTTTGGCTCCTGTAAGCCACCCACCAAGTGCTCCTTAATATTTTATGCCGCCATAGTTAACCACACGGGCAAGGTATAACTGATTGTATTGGAGAGATGTATTAGATTGGGCCCAAAGTGTACAAGTACATTTAAGAAATGCTATTTATTAATTGGCGTATAAATAGTAATGCTTCCATATATTTTCTGTTTTTTTGTGCTCGATTTTCCAGTCTTTTAAATTGTTATGTATGAAAGCTGCAGAAGCTAATGGGGAAACAGAGTTTCCTTTTCACGTCTATATATTATGATTAAAGGAAAATATGGCTACCAAAAAGATGGCCTTCATATGTACAAATGGCGTAGGCTGTTATATATTTATACAGAAAAACATCAACGTTCATGCCTATAATTGTATAAATATCATCTATACCAGAGTGATTATTGAAGAAAAACGTAGTTGAACGATTATGTTTACGCAGCACCGGGAAATAATTCAACGACAAGCATTCAAAGATTTTCGACACTTACAAAAAGAGCTCAACAATCTACACATTGGTCTCTCTGAAGAAAATGTAGAGAAGAGCACAATAGGTGGGTAATGATTGGTTGCACGCTACTGGGTTCATGAGCTCCCGTTTATGATTGAAAGAATAATATACATCTTACACTACTTTAAATATAAGCAGGATTAGGGTGGAATTGTAGGGAAATAGTCTTGCAATTACCAGTTTATTTGGCGCAAAATTTATTATTAATATGTTACACAGTGTCAATCAAGGATTTAGTGAGGTTTATGAACAAGTTGGTTAAAAAACATAGTCCATTAGGCAGTGAAATTATTATATGCATAAGTAATACTTGTAAAAGTTGCCACTATACATAACCAACTATATTGTAATTCTCTCATGTTTTAAATTATAGAAGAATGCCCTGACCATGGCCTGGAGAAGTCCCTCTCTATTCTTAAGGCTAAAGGTCTTCCCGAGCAGCTCTTAGTTGTGGTCACCATGGATACGTGTATATGCGCCATACAATCACAGCTCTTGACGTTTCGTGGCACTATTCAGGTTAGTTTACAATAGGGAAATAGATTGATTGTGTGGTTTATTATTGTTAAATAATGATCTCAATATAACGAGGCGATGGTGGTGTAAACGCATTGAAATTATCGGTGGAAAGCTATCATATTGCATGAGGCTTATAAAAAATTTAGTAGGAAGGGGTATGGATGGTGGAAATGAGAACGGTCAGCTGGAAGGGACAAATAATTAAATGGTTTGTTAGAGTTTTAATAAATGTTACAGGACTTATCTATAACTGAATCTTGGATTAACAAGGCTACATCTAAATTCATGCAAAGCATATGTAAATTAACATATCTTCTAAATAATAAGAAAACGGCAAACAATGAATTTATTAAGTAATGTAAAAAGAAAATAAATCAAATAGTAGTCTTTTTTTTTTTAAAAAAAAAAAGTTTTGGTAATAGCAAAGCAAGATTTTCAATTAATTTTCAATAATACAAAATATAATGCAGTAGTTAGGTATGAACCATTGAAGTACGGAAAGTAATTGCTGCAGGTCCTGGTGGTTATTAAAAGGCAATGTTATATATTGCAGGATGTAAATAGTTTTAGTCGATCTTAGGCATTTATCAATTGAATCCACATAGGTAGATTTATTGGTTATTAGGCAGTATATTAACCAAATTAAGTTAAAAATAAAAGGCTTATTTTAGAGGTAGGGGAGAGGGTAGTCTCTCCCCAACACTGGCTAGTGTTTATAGGGCTATATGCGACCATTTATTCACTCATATTACTCTTTCAGGTGTTGTTACTAGTAATGTCTAGTGTTACTCCAGTCAGTGATCCCCTGAAGGACAATGTCACTACTATGCCATCCAATGTCACAGTGCTCTTTGTCGCCGGTAATTGCTAGGTGTCCTCAATACACAGAGAGTAATGCCTTTAATATTAGAGCACGTGTGGGGTGTGGGGGGATGATAGTGAGAAAAAGCAATAAGCCTGGATTGTTCACCGTGAATTGGAAGGGAGAAGAGGAAACTATGTAAATAGAACTTACATTGCTATGCTGGACAAGACCCTGTTTTCCAAAAAAATGGATATATTGAGGAATAGTAGTATCGATTGTTTACTATATTCTCCTTTCTACTCAACCTTTATGCTAGCATATTGTCTAAAGTATATAACATTAGATCAAAGGCGCAAGCTATATTTCTAATTTGGTTAGTCTTTTTTTTATTCCATATATTCATTAAGCATTTATTTATGATTGGTATGGTATAACCAATTATTTTCTAATGATTACTTATTATTGCATATCTTACTAGATGGATTAAGCAGGTCTATCTAGTACAGTCTGGACTGCAACTAACTGGCTTAATGGTAATACTGGGCACAGATCATTCTAGTATTGTGGGTCGTCTCTGTGAGTGGATGTACACTTCAGCTGTGACTGAACCACAAACCGAAGATCTTCTTGGTGAGTACTCGCTATCTTCATATAGCTTTACCTTTACCTTCCATATAATAATTATTTAATACTTGCATATTTTGTTCTGACTCCAATTGATCATTCTACACCGCATAATTAGTATCTTACCCAATGACAAACTATTAGTTGAAGGCATATTTTGCCCTATTCTTAGTGCATTTAATGTTTAAATACTAGAACCCTTCTAAAGTCTGTCCTATAATAACCTGCATGCTCATATTGCATTAAAGTTGTATTTCCAAGCTCTTCAACAGCTGCCCTGCGATTAGATGTTATTGATTTATATAATCCATGGGTGGCACGACACCTTCCATCCTGGGTAAGGGCCCTTTCCTCATATCTGCCTTTTTATTGTTTTTTCTTATTTACAACCACCATGCCCAAATGATTCTGTATAAAATTTAGTCTAATTTTTCACTGATCTTTCTAATTATCAATCAGTGTGGTTAATAATATGGCAAACATAATATACCTTTTAAGTACCCTATATAAATATAAATAAAGGGCCAGTATATATATGCACATCCATGCATGCAGGCAGGGTATAGCTATAGTGTGCAATATATGTACATCCAGATAAGATAATAATGGATAAGATAGAGCAGATAGTAATATCCCGCGGAGAAATAGATAGAAAGTAGCTTAAGTACATTTTATAGTCAAATATAGTCAGTATTATAGGCTAGATACCGTCAGACTAACAGGTTGCCAACAGGATGACCTATCTGCCTTAAGGGGGGGAATTAACAGCCAACCAATAATCCTATCTGCTGTGGAAACAATAGATGCTAGTGGCATGTGTGAGGCCATGGTATGAATAATGATTGCAAATATTGTTGTAGCTATTATCTTGCCGCATTATAGTTAGTATCTTGTTATGCTGTAGTTATTATCTTACACATTTTAGGATGTCAACTGACAATCAAGGGTAGAGAATAAAAACCAAATATGTTTATTCGGTTATTATCTCAGAATCAATAGTGTAGGTTTGGTCATAGACAGAGACCAACTATGGTTTATAATACAACATACCATATATGAAATATTTGATAACCTAATGACCAATTATTGATTAATAAATCAATTATAACAAACCATTTTCCTTTTATTGTATATGTAGCCATATTTTACAAAGAAAAACACTAGAAGAGGGAATGGGTTAATATCATGTAGGTAATAGGATGAAAGGAGATATCATATAGGGACATTCACAGCGAATGGACAATTGTAACAGCTGGCAATCACATTGGTACTATAAAACATATAGAGGCTATAATGTAGGAGAGGTGGTCAGTTAAAATAATATTTATGTTGTAATACTTAGTAGATATGATATTTGCGATATCATATTGCAATTTAAATTATTTTTGGGGCAGGTAGTAATCGTGGCACAAATGTTTTTGTACAAGCATTGATATTTAAAAATAAGACATATAGGAAGATGTATATAAGTATATTGAATAATAAAAAGCTAATAGATATAGAGCATACTCTAGAGAGAAAAGGAGGGAAGAAGAAGAACGAGAGAGATAGAGAAAATGATAGAGCTTATACAGCAAATAATATATATTCTGTACCTTTGATTTACCTGTTGTAGTAAAAAGAAGTGTTACTAACACTTAATGCACCTACCTACTATCTCATGATTGAAAAAATACACCAAGGTCTTTGGCATGGTGAGTTGTTTTCATTTGAAACTTATTATGTCTATGGGTTTACTTAATATGTTTGGGTCCATCTCTAGTAAAAAAGGCTATACAAATATTAGTATAATTAAATGCATTTCCCAATTAGATAAAACTTATAACTATCTAATCTAAAATAACACCAACAATAACACTGATTGTTGTCTATAAAGACCAAAGGTAGCTCATAAAGTGTAAAAATTACATACCTAAAGAATAATGAAAAAGCTTTGTGAGAGATTATAAAACCATTTGATATTATTTTTGCAGAGATATGTGTACATTAAACAGTAGGATGTGATAGGATTTATGATGCCAACCTCTACTAACATGACTGACATTTAAACATCACTGACTGTGTGATATCCACCCTACAGCCCTACCTTGTATTACCATCAGATCGTGGGAGCTATAGTCTAGTATGTAACATCCCTTTAAACATAAAACTCAGGCCTTTTACTCCCTCTTTAAGTTCTTGGTTTTATTCTATAAATGTAATGCTGCATGCTTTTTTTTTCTTTATATTTATTGGCATGGTCACCCTTTATACAACAGTTGCCATGGTTACTTTTACTCTTAATCTTTCAAGGTTTAAACCATTTGATCCGATGATTACTAGTAGTGGTATGAAATGGTACCTAGGTTTATTTCCTGCAATTCAATTAAATAGTTTGAAATAGTATAGGATTATGTATCATAAACACCATTGGTGGATTAAACATTTTGTCATTACACCCTACCTCTAATTATTTACTTCTTCAGGCAATTGTATCATTACTTTCCATATGGATATCTTAATAATAGGGAATGTATGGCAGTCTTAAAGCATAACCCTATACCAAACCCACCTCCTTGCAGTATATACCTATAGCCCCTTGTGCCAGTAAATGCGGCTATCTCCCATTCCTATACGCACCCCTCCATACTATCATTCAAACCCAACATGTGTTTTATCTAAAAAAAATACTTTATTATGCCATACCAATCCCAATAGAAAGTTACTAATCTATTAAGATAATTTAATAGAAAACTACTAACATTAAGATAATCGAATGGAAATTTACTAACATATTAAGATGTTCCAATAAAAAGTTACTAACATTTCAAAGTAATCAAATACAAAGTTACTAACATATTAAGATAATCCAATAAAAAGTTACTATTATATTAAGATAATCCAAAACAAAGTTACCAAGATACTAAGATAATCCAATACAAAATTACTAATATATTAAGAAAATCTGTGCATTTAGCCCCCATACTTTTTTTAAGAACCAAATTTTAGGTTTATTATCATGCTATCTATAGAAAACACAAGTCAAGTACTAAATTTTCTATCTCACTTGCTTCTTCAATGTATATATCCATCTTGCTTTTTAAAATAAATAAATCATCAATGCAGCCATTAGTGCCCCAAATAATAATAAATAAAATAATTACTAACTTACATTCTATTATTGTAGGAGGACACAGTACACAATGCTGATCGATTTGGATGCATGGTTCAAAGCCTTTCAATTGTCGATGCCAAAAGTAGGTGAAGAAGGGTGTAAGGAACAAAGGTAGGGCGAGAGGGGAGGGGCGTGTAGGGACTAGCCAATGAGATGCGGTTCTATTCGTGATTTACAACAGGTTATGCCTTTCAATAGGTATATCTTGCATTATTGTGTTCTTATAGTTGGACTATCAGCCATTTTGCTCCTTTTAATTTTATCTTACCTATCTATATAGATCTGAGCGTAAGAGAAAGGTATATATACGCATACACCCAGGTTAAGTTTCATGAAAAGTGAATATAACTATATACAACATTGCTTAATATCTACAGTATTGAGCCATTGTATCCTATCTATAAATTCACACAAACATAGAACTCTACACAGCAGTACATTTAGTTGCAGTACTGGGTACATATCATCATATATAAACATTGCTAAATAATCAATTATATCCCGTTTAAAACAAATAAGAACTACATAAAGCTACTATAAACAAGTATACAACAGCCTCAGAAATTCTTTAGCTTTCTTTCTAAACGCTGATCTGGGAATAAACATAGTGATTTTGAAATTGGAGTCTGACGATTGTCAAGTCCCAGTTGAATTTTTTGTCCTTTTCCCTGGTATGGAAACAACCTCTTGTCTGATCAAGGTGTGTTGTTAGATTGGTTCCCTTGTTGGCTGTAGTAATGTTATATTCCTCCTTTACTTTCTTCTTTATTTTACTGTTTGTAAAGAGTATAACAAGTGGTCACTTAAAATACACACCAGTGTCTACTATTATTACCATCTTCAACATTGGCCCTGGATGTATATCTATACAGTGCGATGTTACCTATACTGACAATTTATAGTTATTAAAGCAATATATATATATATATATGGCTTCCTAAACCAATACATCCAGACATTTCCATTACAAATAGTTTCCTTCCACCCATAGTAGACTAGTACCTTAACCTCCCAATGACATTATTAGCATAGTTAGCATAATTAATCGGATAATGTATGGCTGTAATAGCACATCATTGATTGGATGAACTGGCCTCTAGGCCAAGAGGTTATTGGGTGGTAGTAATAGTAACATCTCTGTAGAGACTGGCCCCACAGGAATTCATATTTCGCTCCACCCCACCAAGGCCATTTGGAACCAAAGCTGCCAAAACTATAATGGATATGATGGCCGTAATTGAAGCAGTAAGTGTAGATTATGGCCAATAATAATCCGAATACAAATCATGCGTTAACCAACAATACCATTCTCTAGTAATAGGATTTTTCTCTCTGAAATCCTACCCTATGTGCCATACTCACCTGGGCAGCTATAAAGTCAACAACATAACCGCACACCCACTGAACCTAATAATATGCGAGGCTGGTTATGGGAGATATATGTGTAACATCACTTTGTGTATACAAAACCTCTCGTATTCTTTGATTCTTTTGAGGCGAGCACCGTTATCCAGGCTACATGACCTTATCTCTTCTTGCTTAACCACATATCATTATTAACAATCCTGCAGATACCTAATCGATCCGAGTATGATCCAGTTCAGCACCCTTGTGGTATATATACCTATCTAGGCCACAAACTGTCAAATCCACATGACCCTACCCACGGGTCCACCCCAGGTCAACGCCCCTCCAGCCATATCAGTTTCGGGGTAGGACGGCCTAAGAAGAAACTAGACCAAGGTGGTAAATTGCTTCTCTCATGTACAATGTATGATAAAACAGGCCTATTAAAGGAGCGCTATACAGTGGCAGGAAATATGGCTGAGAGTGTTTATTACTTTATATAACTAACCCCCAGCCTTATAACTCTCGCTATTATCCAATTAGGGAGTACACTATAGTTTTTCTATATGTTCACAATGGCTTTTTCCTATGATCTTTTATAGTTGAATCATACCACTGTAAATCTTATTGGTGGAATAGGATAATTATTAAGAAGCAAAACAACCATAGACGTAACAGGGGATATTATTGTAGAGCTAAATGTTGCCCATTTTACTTGTGTATAAGTCTATTGAATTAGGACAAGTCAACCAGTAAGAGACAATTTTTCACTCTCCTGATTGCCAGAAGGAGTGACTAAAGGGCGCTACCAATCCGTGGATATTCCTAATGCCAACCCATGCAAAGAGGGGTCTATCTCCACCTCTACTAGACGGTTAGCAAATGAACTTACATCCGTAAGTGGATTTGTAATATTGCAATCCTGCTTCTTTCTCTATATACTATATACAATATAATCGCTCTATCAAAAAAATCCTTCCATCTATACTAGCGCATATGGTTATATATGTGTACCCACCCACATAACATAAATATGTATATAATTAGATCAATATACCCAGCACATTTATACACCTATATAAGTAAATATCTCCCATTAGAGATATAGACCAATTATTATATTATTAATTTATATTTTCCTCAGTTATTGCTTACAGTTTATATCCAAGTTAGGTAACTCAAAGCATTAATATATAACAAATCGCAAAAACAATCCGGCATTTATAAAGTTATATTGCACTCCAATCATTTATTCGCCAGTGAATTAGTAATAGCATCACATCCAATCAGTATGTCTGATGGTGTGATAGGCCTAGTATTTAAGAAATGATGATGATAGATGGTAATGATCTTAACCCAATGGTATGCTCTACGGCCCTCACAGATCATGACGACTGGCACCTCATCCTCCCAGTCTGTCCCTACCATTCTACCACAGGGCCAGTCTATTGGTGGCCAGAGACAACTGTTAAAGAAGATGATCCATGTATCTTTTGATGGAAATACGGATGGGTAAACAGAGATTATACCGTACAGATTATTATTCTTTCAAATGCCTCTCATATGAACTAGCCGGATGATCGTTTATTTAGTATTATAAATCCTGGCCTCAAATATAAAATAATAACTAGCCTGTCCTATTTATATTAGGGTTTGCCTTTATATTATTTTGCATAGGTTATAATATTATTACAATCTCCTCTAATGTTAGCATTTTATTTAATGCTTCTACAACTTCATTATATATATATATATATATATATGTATACATATCTTTTAGTATGTATATATGGCAGCAAGAGACAAAGTTTCATACAGGTTTCCCAAATACATATTTAGCCAATTAATGGCAATCCTTCCATCATATACAAGAGTTTCTATGTAATAGCAGCAGAATGCCCCTAGATCATTTAATACTTACTGATTGTTATTGGTTGATCTACTTCTAGTGTAAAGTAGTTCTAGTTCGTAATGGTAGGCGTAGGGAAGAAAGGAGTAAGGAGAGTATGATTGGAGCATTAACAATAGCCCCATCCATCCCCATTGAAAGCATAATCCAGATCTCAGGCCCTCGTTCATAGTTGCATAGGTGCCCATACATGGCCGAACTACAGGGTATTGGCCGGATAACAATGGCCATCTTGCTATACAGTCGGGGCAGTCATACTGAAGGTCTTGAGATTCACCAGCTGTTCAATGCAGAGTGAGTGTATAAGAAAATGAAATTAAAAAAGAGAATAAGGCTAGAAGGGGTAGGGCATGTACTAAATAAACAACTATAACCAAACATCTGGGTGGATAGCCAGTCATTAAGAGAGAGGCATAGTAGGGAGAGTAGTCATTATTATATCACTAGAAAGATATCTGACAGGTCACCGTGACCTCTTAGCTTGTACCTTAAGAATTATCTTAATAATTTCATGGCACCAATTAAAATGGCAGCACTCGCTGTCAAAATGGTCACTGTTTGATCATCCACTAGATTTAGAACTCCATTCCGTATCACATCCAACCCCCAACTATTATTCTGCCTGGCCAAGTACGCACACATGTCTGCTCGTAGAATATCTACCCCATCTACCAAGCCATGGGGATAGTCCAAGGAAGCAGGGTCGTACCCCAACACCTGTATAGTGACATCCAGTGGGAATTAGTATGTTAGCACATAATGATAGTATGAAGAATCACTGCTACGACAGATATGAAATAGAAGTAAATTCTCAAGCAGAAGAAAAGTATACAAATTGGTTATACATGCAAGTTTCTTTTATTTTATTATACTGCGTTGCTTTACTAGTTAATCTCTTAATTACAACATGTGAATACATCTTATGGCATAATGATAGATCTAAACTTGTATCTTTTCTTTAATATCATGTATCTCCAGGCACATATCAATATGTCACCAAGCCATGCGGAATATCTCTTTCTCTTGCTATCTATACATGTATTTTCCCCAGAGCATAGACAAACAGATGTTTAAAAGTTATATATTAACTTCACGCATGTACTAAAACCTGTCTAGCCAACCTTATTCCCATCAAATGTAGATATAGTTGCATTATATACAGTCAAATAACAACAGCACAGTACAGCCATCAACGTACCTTTGTAAGGTAAACCTTGTCTACTCCTAGCTTTACTTTCCATTGATCTACCACCATCTCCTTACACCTTTCATTATACAGGTCCAGTTCGTCAGCCTTAGTCCTAACTAGAAACATCTTACGAGCATAGCGAGCTATTCTATCAAAATCAGCCTTTTGAGAGTTGTCAGCAGCGCCATTAACCACATATATACCTACATCAATCCCACCATAACAAAGAAAAGTTTTCATTATTCTTTCAAAGTTCTCTGCATCACATGCCCTCTCACCATACACCTCTTGAAATCCAGGGAAGTCAAGAAGGAGGAAGTCATTTTGCCTTACCCGCAATAAGAAGGCTTGTGCATTACGCGTGGTACCAGACAGGGCAGACACTTCTAGAATATCCGTTCTTTCTGGTGGAATCTGAAGTAGGGCTTTCATCAAGGCTGATTTACCTGTAGAAGAATAATGAATACTATGGCTCTAGCCAGGATCATAGTTGGTATGCCATTCTCATCTATTTTTACGGAAACTACAAAAAAACGAAATTACAAATTAAGATCAGACAGTAAACTAAACAGGTCATTATCATAATGAATAAAATTAAAATCATTCGCTAATGCACTTTTAATAAAGATTCTTGTGTTGTATTTGATTACAACTGTGTACGCTTATGTTAATAGCCTCACCTGACGACACTCGACCCATCACGGCCACTACCAACTTGTGGTGTCGTGTTCGATCTAGCTCGTTATTATCAATAAGCTTCCAAGCACTAAGTATATTGGCCATGTCTATGGTCTCGTGCGATAGTATCTGCCTTTCTTCTTTTCTCAACAGTGACCCAAGCACCTGCGTCACATTGGTCATCCTTGACACTACATTACTGGAATAGCTCTTCACACAAGTTATAACCCAATTGGTGAATTCTTCACTTTTTTGGTGTGGTTGTGGCTGCACTTGCTCTTGTCTTTGTTCTTGGCTTTGCTCTTGCTCTGGGGATAGTGTCATTGCAGGAAACTGAAGGTCTGGTGTAGTAAGGACTGATTCGCACGAAATCGGAAAAATTTCATTATCACTAGTGTTAATGCCATCAGATGAGGAGGGTATAGAGACCTCATTTATAGTTTCTGACTGGTTAGGTATTGATGCAATAATAGAGGATTCTTTGTAGCTAGACATTGATGGTTGAGTAAGCGACTAGTGTGCCTATATATGCCAAGCCAAGGTGTATGTATTAGGTAGGGTACAGGGGCCTGTTAAACAAAGAGCCTATAAACTCAAAAAGAGGCCAGTCTTTCTTATATTACTATACTACTTATTGCGTGCCCTCTATCATATTAACACCCTACACCAAGGCTGATATGTAATTCAGTTGTATGCGACCACATACGAATTCACACTTAAACGAAGCATTATACTATCTCCACCTTTTGTTTATATCATGCATAATCTTATGCAATAAAGCTTGCGCAATCGGAATAGCAATCTTTATCCTAATTTTAGGACCAATAAATTTATTCCAATATACCGTATTAGATAAAAGGAGTTAATTGCGTTTATAATTAAAACTAATTCTATAGATTATAATACTATTATGTGATTGGTGTCAATAATATTTACTACTAAAGCGTGTAAAGAATTATTAATTTAAAATTTACTGCGTTTAGCCTAGACATCTTGACTGATATTAGACCAATAACCTAGGGACAGTTTGTTTTATGGATATTCCTGTAATCTCCTGCGAGATCGTGACTGCCTTCCCGTCCCAGCTATATGCATGTGCTAGCGTTGTTTCTTTCCACATTATAGTGTACGTACTATACTGGCTTTTATTTCTTGGGCAACAGGTAGGATGACTGAAACAGTTTGGACTGCGCAGGAGGTGCGCTCCTCCTTCATCCGCTTCTATGAGAGCAAGGAGCATCTTGCCGTAGAATCTTCCCCTGTGGTGCCTAGGAATGATCCTACTCTTCTGTTTGCCAATGCTGGTATGAACCAGGTACCATCCCCTTCTATCTGGTTTCATTTTATTTTCTGCGGGGCATCTCTTTATGCATTTCTCTCTTTAATTTTTATATGTACCCCTTATCTCTATAACCATCTTCTTCTTTATTTCTGTATCATCCACTTTCTTTTGCCTACTTATTCTTTCTCTTCCCCTTTCTCTTCTACTTTCCCCCTCTCTAGTTCAAGCCTATCTTCCTCGGTACAGTGGAACCCAACAGTGATATGGCCAAATACACTCGTGCCTGCGATACTCAAAAGTGTATTCGTGCTGGAGGAAAGCACAATGACCTTGATGATGTGGGCAAGGACACCTACCACCACACCTTCTTTGAGATGTTGGGCAGCTGGTCCTTTGGTGACTATTTCAAGGTATGTATTGTGTGCTTTGCCACTGTGAAGTTTTTTATCTTCCTCCCCTACTCCTTCCGTACACTTGGCTTATGATCATTCGACTTGCATGCATTAATGTGCTCGTGCCCTCTCTAATATTCCACGAAGTCTGGCCTACCACTGTGGTCGTAAACATACAGGATAACAAATTAAATGGTTTAGATTTTCTCACGTCTCAATCCTCTTTTCTAGTATCATTATTTTGCTTGTGTATGCATAGCCCATATACCTCTTTTTCCCCGATACTCCGCGCCCCCTATCATTGATAGGCTTTCTCGCCTGTTATTCCACACCTAATTATCTATTCTCTTACTATAATTCTATGACTATCCCTTTATTGCTTACCGAATGTCTTGTCATGTGCAGAAAGAGGCCATTGAATGGGCCTGGGAGCTCCTTACCAAGGTATACAAACTAGACCCTGAGCGTCTGTATGTCACCTATTTTGGTGGTAATGAGGCTGCCAATTTACCCGAGGATACAGAGGCTAGAGACTTCTGGCTGGCCACTGGCTTGGATGCCTCCAGGGTAGGTTACCTATTATACCAGTTGCTATGGGCGAACATAGCTCTCTATTATGGGCATGTTCAGAGACAGAGGGCTTATGCTCTAATAATCTTGATCGTATATCTGTTATGTCACAAACACCCACCAATCGATATAATCAGTATCCTGCCAGCCTGCATACACATCCCTCTTCATTACAAGAGGTCTTAGGAGATTGTGCCTCTCTTAGTACAAAACCTGTCCTATCTCCTCTCCCTCCCCTGACCCCCTCCCCTGCTACCTGTAGATCCTCCCCTTTGACATGAAGGATAACTTCTGGGAGATGGGCGAGACTGGTCCTTGTGGCCCCTGTGCTGAGATCCATTATGATCGAATTGGTGGTCGCAATGCTGGTAAGCGCTATTTATATCTTGTTATATAATTGGTGGCCTTGGAAGCAATGGGGTATATAGGATTGAACGATTTATGTAGACCAATGGGAGACCCGTGTCTTGCCAAGGGTAACTTGCATATTTATATATTTTCCTTGCATGCATTAGCCTACAAATCATTTCATTGATGATTGGATTGGGTGCGTTGTTAACCAATAGCTGAGGGACAGCTGACTTGGTCAACATGGACGATCCCAATGTCTTGGAAATCTGGAACCTTGTGTTCATGCAGTTTAACCGTGAGACAGATGGCTCCTTGAAGTATGTATTGTGGCTTGTAATATAGCTTGTAGTATGGGAAGTAGGTCCCCCGGGATGGTTAGATAGAGTAGCTTTCAAGTAGGGTGACCGGAATAGATCGGTTAATGCATATAGTTATACACTAGTACATATAGGTATATAAGGATATATGTGTGATAGAGATAGTAATAGGATATATAGTTATACATTAGTTATATAGTAATATATGTGTTAGAAATAGTAATAGTGCATGTGAGTAATTGGACCAGGAAAGGAGATGTGGCACTGAGTAAGAAATATATACTATGCTGTACTTTACTATACTGTACTATACTATACTATACTATAGTAATCTAACAATTATGAGCTGCAGGCCCCTCCCCAATACCCACGTGGATACAGGTATGGGCTTTGAGCGTTTGGTCTCCGTACTCCAGGACAAGACCTCTAACTACGACACTGATGTGTTCACTCCTCTCTTTGAGGCCATTCAGGCCGGCACTGGGGCCCGCCCCTACACAGGAAAGGTACGTGTGATGCTATGTCCATCTACAGGGGAATCAACTAGTGTGGGCTGTTGTTACCGTAGGGTGCATGGGGCCATATCATTGGTACCAATGGTTGGTTGTTTGCAGGTGGGCAAGGAAGATGTGGATGGAGTCGACATGGCCTACCGTGTGGTAGCCGACCATATCCGTACCTTGACTGTGGCTATCTCTGATGGAGGTCTCCCAGGCAACGTGGTAGGTGCAGCCTATATGTATACTATATATACATGTTAGATACACATAATCCAGCTGGAAATAATGCTAGCTGTAAAAGCCAGTTCTATCTCCATCCCACTCGAGATCCCCTACCACTATAAATGATAATAGAGACAGTATTATTCTTTCCACAAGTAATACCAGCGACATGGTATCTCTACACACGGTATGGTATCGTACAGTGTAGTATAGCGTAGTATAGTATAAACACGCGGTCCTAACCGTATCCCACCTAGGGTCGTAACTACGTTCTCCGCCGCATTGTCCGTCGTGCTATTCGCTATTCAGCTGAGAAGCTCAATGCCAAGCCTGGCTTCTTTGCCTCTCTTGTTCCTGTCGTAGTTGACTTACTGGTAGGTACTTGGTTTATATTTTCATGGTGGTTAATAACCTTACCTATAGGTAGACCAATCATAATTCTACAATATAAATATATTATACTACCATCGCAAGCACTTCTTTTATTATTCTTATTATTGTGTTATGAATCGTTCCTGTAATATTTCTATATAAAAAAACTACATGACATTTAACTTTTAACTGACATTAGACCAACACGGCTGGATGTAGGGTGACTCCTTCTCGGAGTTGAAGAAGGACCCTGGCTTTGTGCAGGAGATCCTTATGGACGAGGAGACCACTTTCCGTAAGGTATGTAGATACATGTGTATGGTTCTGGGCCTATCTAGGGAGGGTGAGCTAAGGGTGGGGCGGTGAGGTGTTTTAACAGAGCCCTTGAGGGGGCCAGGGAGACACTGTTTCCTGATCAGGGTTTTATACTATCATGTTGGCCTGTTGGTTTGACACCATATACTATATTTCCAGTTAGAGCTATTTAGTACATTCTGTGTTATATTGATGTATAAAGTATTCAACTCCTTACTCTGCTTTTCCCTTCTCTTCCCTTAGACCTTGGACAGGGGTCGCCGTATCTTCGAGCAGACTGCAGACAAGGAGATGGATGGTGTCATTCCCGGTACTATCGCCTGGTAGGCCCCCCTAGGTTTATACATGCATGGGTATTTACTAACATACTTTCAGAACTAAACGATACCAGTAAACTATTTTCCTCCACACCCATTCTAATGACATGCATTGTCCTCTAGGCGCCTATACGACACCTATGGATTCCCCCTTGACCTGGTGGTGCTGATGGCCGAGGAGAGAGGAATGAAGGTGGACCTGCAGGGCTATGAGGCAGCCAAGGAGGAGGCTAAGCTGATTTCTCAGGCTGGAGGTAAGGTCCAGCATCTACCCACAGAACACCCTGTCGCACCCTGTGGTGCTGTATGTGGTCGGATACTGTGGCAATGTTAATATGCAATGTATAGATATCAGGCTGTACCTACGCACGCAAGACACCCACTCATCGTCCTATACCTTACCTCCCATGCCACTCACAGGCAGTCATAAGGGTGATGTGGTTACCCTCGATGTTCATGCCATTGCCGATCTGAAGGCCAGGGGTGTCCCCGCTACTGATGACAGCCCCAAGTACAATTACACAAAACCCGGCCAGCACTACGGTAGGTCCTTCATCACGCTATGTGTATAGCCTTGTAACACGCTTCTTATGTGGCTTAAGCAGGCATCCCTCTTTACATACCATCACCGCCCTTGCATAGATATTAAATATTTGATTCAGCCGATTAAAAAAGACATTAAAATTTATTAACGTATTTATTTAGAAATAGACCAATTAGGTAATACGTATAAAAATCTATGGAGCAAAAGTACTATACAGTAGGAGCGAAGATGTGGCCAGTAATATGGAATAAATGTTTATAGATAGGTAGATATATAGATAGACATATTGTATAGCATATACCCCTTAGAGGTAGTGTTAATCTGCCTTTATCTGACACCCTCCTATGAGATATTACATTGTTACAAACAGTCAGGACTAGCATACCTTGCTATCTAGGTTTTTATTGGGACTTATAAGAGTTATGTAAAGAGATTCAGGCCAGTCATACCAATGCCCCTGCTACACATACTGTATTATATAGTGGTTATGCCACTGGTATGACGTAGATTATGTGCCATGCTGATGGCTGACTGGCCTCTACAGTGTTCCCTCCCTGCAGTGCCAAGGTGGTGGCCTTGTATATGGATAAGAAGTTTGTGGACGAGATTCCTGAGGACAGCAACAAGAGTGTAGGAGTCGTCCTAGACCGCAGCAACCTTTATGCTGAACAAGGTAAGGTAGACAGGGGTAGAGGCAGTAAATTAGTCCGTGTTAAATAAAATGTATTGGTAAGAGTAAGAATAATGATGTACAGTGGTTGTGATGAGACAATCCCCCTGTGTGACTACATACATAGTGCATATATATGGGTTCCTGTCTCCCTCGTCACATTATCTTTCTGTCCTCTATTCTGTGTTCTGACATAGGACGGGTTATAGGTGGCCAGATTTACGACACTGGGTTCCTTTCTGGTGCCAAGGATCAAGAGTTTACTGTGCGTGACTGCCAGGTTTGTAGTTGTTATTCCTTTGCCTTGAAGGCTTCCTCTTTGTTAGATATGATGCTACTGTATACTCCTGGCAACTACATACCCACAGGGTGTGTAGGCCCCTCGCATCTTTATAGCATACCAATGACTTTCCACCAATCAGGTGTACGGTGGGTATGTGCTCCACGTGGGTGTGATGACGTCAGGCACCCTCAAGGTGGGCTCCACTATCACTGCCACTATAGACGAGGAGAGGCGTATTCCCATAATGTGCAACCACACCGCTACCCACTTGCTGAACTATGCACTTCGTGAGGCTGTGACCAAGGAGGCCGACCAGAAGGGCTCCCTCGTGCAGGCCGAGAGGCTTCGCTTTGACTTCTCATATGGGGTAAGTGTGGTGGTAATTAGTAGTGACCCTTGCATGAATGTGGGAGTGTGTGTGATGTGAGTGGGTCTGTATGCATGTCAGTGCTGGGACATGGACCAAGCAGCTTCAAATTTACAATGTTATTTAGTCACCCATCATATTAGCCAATGACAAGCGCCATTTAAATAGCTGGCTAATCAGCGTACAGGCATAATATTAATGTGTTTATATGGGTGGAGTAGAAGGGTGTGACTGTAGCCCAGTTGGCCAAGGTGGAGGAGATTGTCTGCAAGTTCGTTGCAGAGAATGGTGTTATCTACGCACAGGACGCCCCTCTCAGTGTAGCCAAGGAGGTGTATGGTCTCCGTGCTGTCTTCGGCGAGGTGCGTGTTGTCGCATACCTTTATTACTTATATCAACTTATGTATATTTACAGTATAAGTACTGACTGGCTCTATGCTCTTAGTAACCTTCCATATTCTGTAGTTTGATTGGCCACAAAATGTTCCGTTATGACCTCATGGCCTCCTCTCCTGACGCTCTTCTCCTTACTATACCTACTATACCCCTCTATCCAGGTGTACCCTGACCCTGTCCGTATAGTCTCTGTTGGTTTCCCTGTGGAAGATCTCATGAAGGACCCTGCCAACTCCCTCTGGCAGACTAGCTCAGTGGAGTTCTGTGGTGGAACGTATGTCCTTCTTTCCCGTGTTTGGGGGGCTTAGTTGAGGCATATAACAGAGGATGTAGAATATAAAATATATCATGTATTACTACTTACAAAATGCTAGTGATTGGCAGTTAAATGGGGACTGCCTAGGCTACACCAACCCAATGCAGCCCTTAACACCCTACCATCATCTTCCTCACACCTCCTTCACCCCCAGTCATGTGGCTAGATCTGGTGATCTGCAGACCTTTGCTGTGCTCTCCGAGGAAGGTATTGCCAAGGGTATTCGTCGTATTGTGGCCGTCACTGGCCCTGCCGCTAAGGAGGTATCTAGCTTACTACATGCACGCTATACACCTAGCTTTCTCTCTAGGTCCCCTCGTATATTTATTTATTATCCCCTTTTTTTTCTATAGCTTTCTACTGTTCCATTAATTGTTTATTTTTAATACATTGGATAACCAGTCTGCTAACACCCTATGGTTGACGGACCTGGGCTTGAAGTGGGAATATGTGCCGTGAGGACCCATCTGCTATCTATTATCTAGTATCTACTACTAGCCAATGTGTATGTACATGGCCTGACTCTCTTTACTTACAGGCACACGAGCTTGCTAGCTACCTCAAGGAGAAAGTCAAAGACGCCTCCAAGCTGGAGCTACAGGTAGGTGTGGTAGGTGGGCGGCGGGAGGGGGAGGGGGAGCAGTCGTGTGGCATGGTCCCATAGCTAGTAGTGCCTGTAAATAGACCTAGTAGGCATTATGTGTGAAGTGTGTAATGTGTAATTGTATGCTTGTAGCCCTACATACTAACCAGCTCCTTACTATCTCTACCAGGCCATTAACAAGGCCGTGATTCTCTTAACTAGCGAGGTTGACACCAGTGCCATTCCCATCCTGGCCAAGGACCAGCTCAGAACTCAACTGAAGGAGCTTAAGAAGAAGTTTGATAGCTGGGACAAGGCCAGAAAGGCAGCTCAGGTTGGCGAGGTGGGCCCTACTTGCTGGTCTGCTTCCATCTGTGTGCATGTATATAGTTTGGTTCTTTGCTATTTATCATTATTTTCGTTTATTTTTAAACAACTACAATAGATATGTGAACATATACCCTTGATTATAATCCTGTGCTAGTTCCAAGGGTATTTATCATATTTATCATACTATAATTTTTGATAAGATACACCCTCACCAATGTGGGATTATTGTATGTCATTGGCTAATTGCTGGGTTTTTCAGGCCACCGACGTAGCCAAGAAGCTCTGTGAGGCTCACCGGGATGCTCCCTTCCTAGTAGCCCAGCTGGAGGTTGGCTCCAACGGCAAGGTATGTATTTAGAGGTAGAAGACTTAATACCACGGATAATATGGAATGACCTATATGCCTACCATCATGTTTTTGAAGGAAATGAGTATAAGCTGTATTTATTGTTTGGTCTGTTCCAGGCGGTGTGTTACAGGTAGATTGAAGGTGCAAATAAAGCATTATAAAGTTCAATAACTGTGTCGAGGTTTAGACTGAGGGAGGTTAGACTAATGCATTTGCTCTGGCAGGCTATGGATGGTGCACTTAAACAGTTCAAGTCCTCGGCCCCAGACATGGCTGTGATGTTGCTCTCAGTAGACTACGATGCCTCCAAGGTCACCTGTATGGCCTCTGTCCCTAAGGTAAGTTCTGTATCTTGTGGACTACATGCAAAGCAACCCATTGACCTATTCTACCCACAATACAAGTAGTCTTCAGTCATAGTGTTAACTATTCCTTGATTACTTTGCTGATGTTCTCCCTTTTGGCAGGCTAAGGTAGATAGTGGCCTTAGAGCTGATGAGTGGGTGGCCTCTGTCTCTACTCTTCTTGGTGGCAAGGTGGGTATTGATTAGTGTACGAGAACATATATCTATTTGCATGTTACCAATATTGGCGGCTAGAATGAAATTGAATAGTTGGTCTATGTAATGGTAGTGTTGTTGTTACCGACTAAAAGAAATATAGAATATTCTGATTGTTATGACTGTATGAAATCGGAAGACCTGTAATTATTTTGGTGTTATCGTTTATTGCATCTGTTCTTTCTCGTGCACACCACTGCTGCCTCTACTAATAAGAAGGGATCTCCAGGGTGGTGGAAGGGACCAGACCGCCCAGGCCGTGGGTCCCAACGTCAAGGCTGTGGCTGAAGCTCTGATTAAGGCCAAAGAGATTGCCGCCGCCAAGCTTAATTAAAGGCTGCCGGAACATGGCATGATATTTTGTATAGCTAGTATGGTCTTTTTCATCAATAAACATTTCCGCTTACTTTTATTATAGGTTTTTAAGAAGTGGTTTTCATTGGTCAGTTTGTTGCTGGCACAGTCATTAAGTGCAGAATAATTCGTTAATGCTAGCCATGTAAATACAAGATTTGAAGCATCAGTGTGGGGCAGGGGTGGGCTATTAATTTGAAGAACTACCATATTGGAGGGCATCATACCCTTTGGGTATTTCTGGTCAACCCAAAATAAAAGCCAATTTAAAATTTACCTTTGTATGTCCTAGCAATGAGATTGTAAAATAAATATTAAGATGTACTGCTGGTGCCCGGAGGTTCTTCCCCCTGGTAATGGTGAAATATATTGTATGATACTTTACTACAACTTGTTATGCACATATGTGAAGGAAGATATTTTAATGAGGTTGTATAGTACTGTAGACTTTGCCATAAATTTTATTGGCACCTATATTTGCCTGGAGCAAACAAAATAGCTCATTTATATCAAGGGAGTGTCCATCTACCATACCGTTTGTTCACGAGTATAGTACCTGATGTTAGTCCTACAGCATAGAGCATGTAATGCAGTTGCTTTATTTATTGAAATCGTCTTACATAGTACTTTATATTCGTTAAGGCCTTTCTTTATTAGAAACCATTAAGATCGACTTCCAGTTGGTTTTGATCATATTTCCCATTTTCTCATGGTTTGTTATTTTCTTAAGCCTGCCTGTAGTATACGGAGCCACAGCCTTCATAGCCCTAATATGGGGCACTCTTGAATTATACTCGAGTCTGTAATTTTTACAAAATGGAATAGAAGCACGGACTGGCCTAATCATATTATCTCTTCAGGTTACAAGGTTATTTAAACTCCACCCCATTGATAATCAATTCTCAGGATTTTAGGATAAACAGGACCAAGGATATCCATTGCTACCTGTAGCTCTAGCTGAGCAATAAAGCCTTAACATGCTTCTAATTAACCATGCCACTTTTTCTTTCAGTACTACAAAGATATGTTATCTTGCTCTAATCTTTTACATAATCACCTGATTTCTAGCTCTGCGGAAGCTGTATTTGCGTCAAAAACCCACATCATTTTTTTCTAATCCTAGATATTTCAGGGTGTTTGTAAGTTGTACATTGCGACACATTTCAGCTGTCTTTTATATCTCTTTCTTTTATTTTTTTACTAGAGGTCATCAATTATTATGCCCTGATATTATATTACATAGAACTATAATATACTCCAGAGTAATACAAAGTAAAAATTTGTCTAAACATCTTGGTAGACTTGGATGTTTATCATGATAGACTTCAATGCTTGACTTTTAAATCTATTTATAAAATCAAATCTTGTCTCATTCAAAAGGGTTGTTTACGCCAACAAAGTAAAATTAAGTCTAAATTTATGCATAGGTTACGTGTCTTTAAATCTATCTATAACGTCATTATTGTATTTAGGCAATTGAATACATATGTGTTATATTGTGTAGCTAGAGATTATGTACATGTAAATATTTTATATTTTTCTACTTCTAATAGAAGGCCGGAGTTACAAAAGATTACGCTCCTTAAGTCTAATAAAGACACCAATGGAAGCCGAGTTAAAGTGAGGGAGCGAATAAATAAGGTAATCATTATCATATTTTAAGTATCCGATCTGTAGGCTTCATTTTGTTTGACACAGAATTCCAGGGCTCCTATTGAAACACAGGAATATATAGATGATAATACCACTATGACCATAATAACTTAACTGAAATGGATGAATAAGCACTAAAGAAAAAGTAATTGTCTGCATATCAACACAGTTCACTTGTACGTTATCACATAATACAATTATGTGTAGAGCCATTCATTCATATAGTCCAATGCATGGCTGTTGTGAAAATGACTTCTTCAACGTTGTAATATACTTCGGATGAAAGAAAAAATGTTTATCAAACCGTCAACAAAGATTGTATAAAAAATATATATAAACGAAATAGTAATAACAAAGAACAACTCATAAGAAATTTGCATTTCTGCAATTTTAACTAGAGTTGCCTTTTTTACATACATTTCTTATAATTTTTTGAACAAAAAATTGTTAGTCAAGCAAAACAAAATAATCGGAAAATCCTTTATTCATGTAATATCAACTACATAGATAACAGTTACTTAGTACATATACAATACATTACCGTGCAAGAAGCTATGTAAAAGCTTCTATACTCATTGATCAACAGAGGGAGATTCAAGAGCAGCTAACTAGAACATTAGATCCCCTTTTATCTAACGACGACTACCTGATAGAACTAGTTCTATTTTCAATATTACAGTATTTTGTGTATTAAAAATGTCCATTTACGTAACTTCAGGATTTTTTTCATTTATTTTTGGGATCTTTCCATTTACACATGCAGGGATTTGTCAAAAAAAAAAAAAATTGGGATTTGTCACTCTATTTTGATATTTGTCTATAACAGAATATGCGTGCTTATCTGATTATCATTTCCACGTGTTTGTCATTCAATTTTCTACCGACTATAAGCTCTGGACAAATATTTTTTTTCAATTTTTTTTTAACAGTGCTGTGTTTAAAAAACTCCATGAAGAACATTAATTGGGTTCGACTAGAGATTCTCGTATATATGTAGTTTTCCTTACAGGAAAAGGCTATCCAGAACGGGGATTTATTTATTGGTATATCTATAATATCTGAAGAAAATTCTATTTTAGGTAGCAGGATTTATTATATAATTTTATATTATCGATATCATCTTGTGTAACCTGCGTTCAATATGTTTGATTGAACTCGTCACAGGAATAATCTGGGAATTAGATGTGCTATGTGGCGCATTTCCTTTTTCAATCTTGTACAAAGTTGCTATTTCTTTGTAGAATTTGTGTCGAGTTTTTAGCACTGTAAAAACAAAACGTAACAGACAAGTACGCTGTTTCCTAGAATAATATATATCAAAATTTTAATATGATATGGAGTGCTCCCCTCTCCATCCCCTCTCCCTCTTTACTATCCGTTTTTGTTTTGCTTTTGTACTTCGCTTTACCACCAGCGCTAATCTTTTAGTTAACACAATGTTGCTAAACTCAATAATTTAAATAGAGCCAATCATAAATATTTGTATTGGCTAATTCAACTCACGATATGTCAAAGAGACCCACTAGAATTATCTGATCTTACTACAATTATACTCCTATGACAAGAATCAATTTACTTAATATCTTGGCTTTGATTGAACTCGCTGTGATTAGTGATCTTGTAACAATTTAGTATGGGTGTTTTGTATTCTATTGGATTGACTAATAAATATGTCTATTGTAATGATGTGTGATTAACCAATTGTCGCCAGATGTGTTTGTTAGTGAGACCTACCCAAATAAAGGATTTTCTAACTATTCTTTTTTTTTCTTCTTGATTAACAATTTTTTGTTCAAAACTTATAAAATGCATGTAAAAATACAATTTCTCTAGTAAAAATATTAAAAATAAAAAATAAAAATAAAAATTCTTTTCAATTTCCTCTATTATTTTATTTTATTTTATTTATATATATTCATAACGTCTATTTATTGTGGGGATCCATCTTTTATGTAGGGATTTGTAAAATTATTTCCGGAAACTCTTAATGTAAATGGCACCGATTGTTAAGATTCTTATTGGCTAATACAATTTTATAAAAGATCACTGACGCCCACTAGAATTGTAGAATTGTTGGATCCTATTTCGATAATTTTGTACTATGTGCCCTCAGTAATCATTAATGGCTCATTAGCCAATCCATCAATATATATATATATATATATATGTGATTGCATACTACGTATCGACAAATCAATTTAACCTAGTTAAGAAAATATGCAATTAACTAATTAATGCTCAGAGCTATTGCATGAATTAGTTGAATTGTCAGTATTACAGAATTACATTAAAACCGGCAATAGACAATTATAAGATATTATAGAATAAAAAATAAAAAAATAATAAGTTATAATAATGAAGTAAGCGGGACTGTCATGATTATTTCGGCCATGGCTACCAACTCCGCTTTGTGATGATGTGAAATAGAGTCACTGCTCATTAGTTATATTCCGATGCAGAGTTCACAGAATTTTGGCGGCCGCTCATGAATCTTGAGGCCGCACAAGTAATAAAGGTAAAATGAGGATGCATATGATTCGTTAGATTAAATTGAATGCATACTACATAAATAGGTGTGAAAGCCAAGGAGCGATTCATAACACAACTAATTAGATTATGATGATATTATTTCGTTATTTTGCTTTAATTTCTGCCGCTTTCGCGGCAGTGCCGTCTCACTCTGGGACTTATTACGGTCGATTATGCCCATTCATTTATGATAGGTGTACTCAAGCTCCCCCCATAGAGAACGCATGTTTGTCGATACCTGTGAATGTCTGCTATGCATCGACCTCCAATTTTGTCACGATGTATGGCATTGTATTTTATGAACCTATTAAAAATACCCTTGCCTATCAACGATACCTTGATCCAGAATGCAAACAGAGGGACCCAGACTGGGACACCGCTTTGACTAGTGGCACTCCCGGAAAATGCCTTGGTCCATTTGTTCATTTTTTTGGGATTCCTGCGCACGCTACTATTAAAATCAGCAACGTGCCATTTCCTGACACTCCAAGTATTACTGCCACTTCAATCCCCATTCTAGAGTATTATGGTGAGGTGTACGAGTTTCTTGGTGGATGTCAAAAACCAATAGGGTGGAGTCACAGAGTGGTTTTTAGTAAATGCGCCCCGATTACGCTTGGCCATAAGACCACTTATGTCATAGTATCTTATGATCATAAAAGTGACAAGGTTACCTTCCAACGTTACGTTGACCAATATTGTAATGAAAAAGACCAAGATTGGTTTTATCCTGTTCGTCCTGCCGCACTAGGCGAGTGCTTCGGTCCGGTGGCTGAGGCATATGATATAAAAAGATACGTAAAGGTTTTCGTTGGAAAGATGTCCCACACTGCAGCAGACAATGTAGCTCTAGCTATGCCTACAACTGCTACTGAACATGTGGCCGTTGCTAACCCTGCTATTCACAGTACAACTGACATCAACGCAAAATATTATGGTGAGGTGTACGAGTTTCTTGGTGGATGTCAAAAACCAATAGGGTGGAGTCACAGAGTGGTTTTTAGTAAATGCGCCCCGATTACGCTTGGCCATAAGACCACTTATGTCATAGTATCTTATGATCATAAAAGTGACAAGGTTACCTTCCAACGTTACGTTGACCAATATTGTAATGAAAAAGACCAAGATTGGTTTTATCCTGTTCGTCCTGCCGCACTAGGCGAGTGCTTCGGTCCGGTGGCTGAGGCATATGATATGAAAAGATACCTAAAGGTTTTTGTTGGAAAGATGTACCCCACTACAACGGATAATGCAGCTATAGCTGAGTCTAATGATGTTATTAACCTAGACGTAGAGGAACAGCATTCCAACACC
>NAOQ01000412.1:0-17405 GCA_002751075.1 Ichthyophonus hoferi
ATTATTATTATTATTATTATTGCCATTATTATTAATTATTATTATTATTATTATTATTATTATTATTACTATCATTAGTATAAAAATCAGTATTATTATTATTATTATCACTACTGCATTTATTATTACTATTACGATTAATTTCCTAATATAACCACACCCTCACCTTAGACAACCTAACTTTGTTTTATCTCTCACAAACCCAATTAGCAGTCTTGCGTCTACAATCATATGAAAGCACAAATGCCTCTTTTTCTTTAATATTTTCCTTCCCTGTAGGAAAAAAGAAAAAATTAAAATATATAAATATGAAATAATATAGCATAATATAAAAAATAAAATAAAACGTAGCATGTAGCATAACAAAATACAACATAATCTAGTCTAATACAACATAATATAACATAGAATAGAATGTATTTTGATTTGGTTTGATTTAATTTAGCATAATGTAATATAATCTAGTATAAGATATTAGAGGATTGTATAGTATAATATAATATAATATACCATAATATAATACAGTATATTATAACTAGTATAATATAACGCAATACAACATAATGCAATATAACCTCATCCCTACCTGACCATCCATATTTCATGATTTCGTTTGTAGTTTGACCTGTAGACACGGCCGCGAAAGGAGCCCAAAAGAAAACAAAAAAGCGAAGGGTAATCATTCTACAGATTGTCAAAAATTTTATGTTAACCAGATCTAGCCAGTTGTTCTGTTATGTTCTGTTTGACGCCTATTTATATAGTGTCAATGGGTTAATCTAATCTCAATGCGCTAATCTAAAACGTACTCGACCAAGTATTTAAGACTTCTCATTGCATCAGCCGCTCGTTAGGCGCCCGATAAAAACAATTAGTTTTAGCATATGATACGGAATTAAACTACAATTAGAATAAGAAAAAAATAAATAAACAAACAGAAGATAAACAAAGCATCAGAAACTGTGACCGTTCTATTAATTTGTGCACAGTCGGGTTCTTCAATTTTTATACTGATAGTGGTTAATATTGCTTGACGAGTGTAAGTAATAGTCATTTGATCTGATCAGTCTTTAGGGCTCAGTTGTGGAGAAATCGCGAAGGTAAGCCGCGAGCATGGCTTTTATGAATTTATGAATTGAGGAGTGACTCCTGCATTAATATGCTTAGCTGCAATTGTGGTAATATCTCAATGTGAAAGATTGGTAAAAGGTGCTAAGTCAGGCTGTAGGCAATGGAACCAAAGTGTTCAATACACTTTTTTGGTTTCGTCCTTCCCTTCAGCTATTATATTTGCTTATTACTAGAACAAAAATGACGTTTGTTTAGAGTAATGATGGAAGGGCTCATAAATAGGTAACTGGCAGTAAACATTAGATCGCTGTTCTAATTCAGATAGGTAAGTAATCGTCCAATCAGATAGATAATAAGTCGACATCGACATATAATGATGTAAATAATAATTATTGTTTTAATGTTAGCGAGCAGTTCTCGGAGTTCCAAACGAGCGAGTGTTCCGGATACCGGTTATCGTGCGAGAGCCAATGATGGATTAGACATTACAATGACGATTGTTTATCATATACATAATTAAATGCAAAGTATTTTTTTGTGCGTTTACGGGAACTTCGTATGTTGCTATTGATACCTAGTATATGTGAGCGGGTCCTTTATTGTTGAAGTTTGTTTTCTTTTATACTTTATTTTACCTACAGTGTTAACTTTTGGTTAACACAATGTAACTATTAATAAGCCATTCGTATTGGCTAATAAAGCTCATACAACTACGAGGACCCCACTAATAATGCCTGATTCTATCTCGATAGGGTTATATATATATAATTGAATGCAAAGCGGTTTTGTGTGTTTACGAGAACTTCGTATTTTGTTATTGATACCTAGTATATGTGAGCGGGTCCTTTATTGTTGAAGTTTGTTTTCTTTTATACTTTTATTTTACCTCCAGCCCTAACATTGAAAGTGTAATCATGCTCACAATCACCAAGTAGACTCCAAGAAGGTAGAGGTATAATTTGTAACCTTTTAATTTTGGGTCTTAACATTCATAAGAGGTTGGATATGTGCCATGGAACTGAAGTTTATGGTTATGATACATGATGAATGCTTGGACTGACTCTAGCTTCATCTTTGATAGGTGGCTCACAGTAATTTAATTACCATACACATGATTATGTATATGTTAATTCTGTTTTTTATACATGATTGGATTGCAAAGTGTGTAGGAGTAATTAAGTTACCATGTGAAAACATCTGAGTATACCATAAACCCTTTCATTTAATTGCTAAATATAAAAGTATTAATATCTAAGTCATTTTAAGGTATTAATGTGCATATTAGCTTAACATGTAGAGGATATAGACATTATCTCATTCCTTTTGTAGCATTACAATAGGTGCATAGAATAATATGATATAGTATCCTACTATTGTTATATTGTGCATTAACACATCAACATATCCAAATTGTCAAATGTGATAGGTACCCTCTACATAATATTATAGCATTATGTAGGGAACCTATCGCACCAAGACCCATCAGGGTAGCATGCAGAATAGGAATCAGTGATGTCATCATGGCAGCAGCAACAGCAGCATCAAGAAACAGGATATAGGATGCTCAAGCCTATGTCTGTTCCCTCAATGGATCCAAACTATATTTTACCTGCTATGAGTGGCTTATGTTAAAATTAGCAAATAAAAAGCAGGCAATTCCTATGTTTTGATGTAGATATTTTATTGAAAATAGGACTAGTATCTGTTGTCTTATTATTTTCAACATATTTCAGACTTCAAATTAATAGCACATGAGTGATTTATAATAAACCTGTGGCACATTGGTGAACAAAGAGTAGGATCTCACGTGGGGGAAATCTCTAGCTAGCTGTTCCTGAATCTCAAGTTATTGATAATGGGGGATTATATGCAATTTTTTCCTTCTCTTTCTCTTGTTATATTTCATTTCACTATTTCATTGGCATCCATCTATAGGATCTACCCAAATATTATTGATTTGCTTAGAGTAATTACAGACTAATAGGCGACCTGACAATAAAATCATGTATAAGAAAGGCAAGATGTAAATTGGGGAATGGATATTTTAGGAAGGGTCGAGAAATAAAAATGGGTGATTGGGTGATTATCATATTAGAATTTTATGACAACCTATTTCTATGTAAGCTTATTGTTAGGGTATAGGTTGTATAGATACTACAATATGTTCAGAAAAATATGTGCATAGATTTTCTTTTAATAAAATAATATTAAAATATATACATTTGCTGGACTACGTTTTAAAATTTTAAATATATATATATATATAATGAACATTTTGTTTTTAATTTGTTTATGAATTGTCTATGTAAAGTTAATTGGAATTGACCAATATACAGACGTAATCATAAATAACGCTTTATATACATCTTACCTATCTATATATCTAGAATAATACAATCCTAACATAGATATCATAGATGAACACTACATTGGCCATACCAAAACCTACCATACCATACCATAATATAACATTACATAACAAAACATAACATATTAGTACAGTCCAGAAACATGAATCAGTAAAATATACGCCAACTTAAAAATGGATTAACACATAGACTCCAGGGATAAATATATATGGGAGAGAGGTTTGAATGTAACTGTAAATTTCAGCAGTAAAATCCATATATGTGTAAGATATTGTAAAATTTAGTATGTGTTAGAAGTAGGATTGTCAAATCACATAGCACATACAATTCCAACCGATGCATAATGTAGTCAAGAGCATATTATTATTAACTAAGGGTATTTTGGTTAGTCAGTAAATATACTCCAAGCATTTGTCCAATGAGTTAATTGAGTAATGGGCAAATTACCTAAAGTCGTGAGAACATTAGATTAAGTCAATGAGAATTGGAAATTTTAGTGACTCTCGTTAAATGTCTTGTTAAATATATTGGTTAACATTGACGGGTATGCTGGCCTTATTTAGATTGATGTAATAGTGTTCATATGATGTATATTATGAAAAGAATCGGTTTACTTATTATTCGGGCCAAGATCGAACCTACTTATTCACCAATGGTTAGCGATCCTGTAACACTTACTAAAGTACAAATGCTAAGAAGCATAGACACATACATATATATAGAATAGTAGCAGTGTACGTTTGACTAATATGTTCTATTAGAAATACTTAACTATTTATTGGTTTGCCTTCTTAAATCAATGATAATAAAATAACTTAACAGCCTATGGGAGACCATAATTAATATTAACAATGAGTTATAATTAGATAATTAAAATGATAATGACAATATTTAAAATACATTGGACATTTTATTTTAACTGCATTATTGTAGTAGGTAGCGTTTAATAATTATAGTTTTATATCCCAAGGAATCAACCATATCCAGAGTCTCTTGTGTAATGCTCTCTAAATACCAACTAGATAAGGCCTTAGGTTATGTTTTGGCAATTTCAAAAAGATTCATCTACTAGGTTGGGGCTCATTTGGTCCTGTCTAAAAGACTGAAAGAGGCATGGTTAGAATATGAAATTAAGTAAACTAATGGTCAAACACAGACTAAAATAACTAAATGTAGCATAACATAAACCATGCACTTCGTTATTTTTGAAAAAGTGTATAAAAGCACATCTCTATCTACTAGTAGGAGCTTCTAAGAGAGCCAGAAACAGATACATTGGTTAACTTACCCACAAGGTTGTATCCAAAGACATCCACCTCAGCCAAAGTAAGCATTCCTTGAACAGGAGCTGGTTCCAGTTCAATCATCAGTATTTGGCCAGTTGGAGGTTCAGTACAGGTAATTTGCACATGTAGTTCATTACCATTAACTAACTTAAAGCCACAGGGTTTTCCATCTACAGTAACTACCACGTTTCCAAGACGTTCCATATAACCAGGACAATTGGTGATCATCTATAAAAAGAAATATTGCTTAAAAACAGTTTCACATATAGCTCTATGTGTAACATATGTGTAAAGTCAATTAATGCATCCAATACATTTCTATATGCAATGCCAGCAACAAATTTTCTAAATATAGAAAATGCAAAAACAAATGAACCAAGAGATGTCACAAAAAGATAAATTAATTCAAACTTTTTGACATTAATATACTAATCATTAGAAATGTATTAAAGCATTTATCTAAGCGATATACCTCCACGTAATGGACTAAAACTGGGCCACCAATGTCCACAGTCCACCATGGGTACTGTGTTGGATCCTGTGCAGTGTTGGTGAATGTAGTAACATTTCCATCAATAGCGTTAGAAGTACCCTATCCAGAAACCCAGTAAACTTCACCAGAGAGAATAATCCAGGTAGAAGACTGTGTTGCTAAATTTTAAAGTACTGCATAATAGGGTGTCTAGTTAACAAGCAAAAACACCTTTAGATTCAAAGACTCCTCCTTAAGAAATTAAACTCATGCGAATAGCCACCAACCTTTTATGTCAAACTTTTAAAAAATGAACACAATTGAATACTAATTAATATTAGATTATAATAAAGTCAACTCTAAATATTTATATACAATAATAATCACATAACACATATTACACCCAAATATAAACTTACATTTAATTTTGGGTATTTCTGGCTGTTGGGTTACTGTATATAAAGTTTTTCTTTGTTAGAATATATACAAAACTATACAAGATCATGCTAATACCAGTAAAAAAAGTGATTGAAATATATAACTATTGACTCTTAGTTTTCAGTTACTGTTAAGAAAGTGTATAAAACAAATTATCTAAATAATTGCAAGACCTGCTAATAGAGTCTGATACAGATACATTGGCTAATTTACACACATATTCTTCAGTTACAAACACCTCGACCTCTTTTAAAGTAAGCAATCCGTGATAAAGAGCATTTTCCAATTGGGACTTTAGCACTTGACCAGTTGCAGGTGTAGTGCAGTTAATTCGCACATATAGTTAGTTGGCATTAAGTAAAAAACCGCCACAAGGGTAACCATCCACAGTAACCACGACATTTTCAAGACGATACAAATAACTAGGACAATTAGTGATCTATAGGGAAAGAATTATTGATTAAATTTTTTTTCAAATATAGTCCTACGCAGCATATGTATAGTTTTTAAATAAAATCAGTACATCTCTACTTGAAATGCGAACATAGAAAATAATATAAACAACAAGCTCTGAAAATTCAAATATTTTACAACAACATAAACCAAGAAAGGTAACTGAAAAAAATAAATAAATTTAAACTATTTAACATTTGCATGCCAATTATTAAAAAAATGTTAAAGCATTTATCCAAGCAACATACCTCGATGTAATGGACAGTAGTTAATTTACCCATATCAACAGTCCACCATGGATTGATTGATCCTGTCCAGTGTGGCTGAATGTAGTAGCATTTCCATCAATAGCAGTAGAAGCACCATAGCCAGCAGGCCAGAAAGCAGAAGAAGTGCCTCACATAGAAGACTGTGTTGCCCTATCTTCAATTACTGCATAATATGATGCTTAATTAGCAAGCAAAAGCACCTTTAGATCTAAAGACCCTACCTTAAAAAATCAAACTCTTACAAATGGCCACAAACATTTTAGGTCAACTGTTTTGTAAGAAGATGCATTTGGTACTAATTCATGCTACAATATAATAAAGTTGGCTCCAGATAGGAATATACATTAATAATCTCACATCAGAAATTACGCCCAAATAAATACTTACAATTAATTTTATGTGGTGCCTCCGCGGATGCTGCGTTGAAAAATTACATTGGTTAGAATATGTGCAAAAAATATGAGATCTTGCCAATACCACTTAAGAAAGTAAACATATTATATAACTATTGATTATCAGTTTTCAGTTTTTGTTGAGAAAGTGTGTAAACAACAATTTTTAAAGCTTGCCAGGAACGTTTAATAGAGAATTAAATATAAATTCAGTGGTCCTCAATTCTCTGCCAGTTGGATGTGCAGAACACATAATCTGTGTTTGTGTACTACCAAAGGTATATGAGTCTATGTAATGGGTGCAATTTTTGCCATCTATAGTAATGAGAACGTCTGAAAGTTGATTTGCGGTACTAGGTACAGTGTTGATCTATGGAGGGAATTATTGTGTAAGATAGTGTAAAATATAGCCATACATACAACATATGTATAGTTACTAGATAATATCAATAAATCTTTATCTTTATTTATAATGTGACTATCGCCAATAATATGAAAAGGAAGTAAAAAAGCTCTGAAAATTTGGAGACTGCACAATATAATGAGCAAAGAGAGGTCATGAAAATATAAAAAAATTAATGCTATTTAACATCTTCAGGTCAATTATTCAAAATATAGGTAAAGATTTATTTCAGCAGTATACCTCAAAATAATCAACGGTAATTGGAGCATCCAAGTCAACAGTCCACTATCCGGATTCTTTGTTATTTCCATACCAAGCCTTAGAGCATGAATTGGGATTGCTACTAATAGCATTAGAAGCCACAGAATTTGGAGTCCAGCTCTGATACTGTTTTGTGGAATGTCCATGTACTGCATAATAGGATGCTTAGTTAGTAAAAAGCAAAACATTTTCAGATCTAGAAATTCAGCCCTAAGAAACCAAACTCATACAAATAGCCACAAAACGTTTATATTAATTTTTAAGAAAAATGGCTAAATTAGGTACTAATTAATGATACAATATAAAGTCAGCTCCAAATACGTATATGCACTAAAAATCTCACAACAAATATCACGTCTAAATAAATGCTTACAATCAAGTTGAGACCCCTCAACAGGACGTGAGGCTTTATAAATATCCACTTCACATAAAGTGAGAATTCCAGTTATAGGAGCATCCTCTAGTGTGATTGTTAGCCATTGACCAGTTGGTTTTTCAGAGCATGTAATCCACACATATTGCCAATCAGCTGTCACTTTTTTGGGGCCACAAGGTTTGCCATTCACAGTAATCATAACGTTTCCAAGACGTTTCAAATTATCTTGTTGCGTATTGGTGATTTATGGAAGGAATTGTTGTTTAAAGAGTGTCAAATATAGCTATACATACAGCATGTAAAATAAATACATGACGCCAATAGGTCTTTGTGTAAAGTAACCATAGTCAACAATGTGAAGAAACTCTAAAATTCTGGAGATTCCACATTATCATAAGCAAAAAAAAATTACTGAAAGATAAAGAAATCAATGCCATTTGTAGACCAATCATTGGGAATGTATGTAAAGATTTCTCTCAACAAAATACCTTAAGATAATAGACAGTATACAAGTCACCCATGTCAACAGTCCATCATGGCTGCTTTGTCTCATTAGGCATATTGGTGGCACATGCATTTGGATTGCCATCAATGGCCTTAGAGGTTACAGTATCACTATTGCATGTAGAAGACTGTTTTGATGTTCGTCCACGTATTGTATGATAGGATATTTATATATATATAAAAAACATCTTTAGATCTAAAAACCTTACAATATAAAACCAAACTCATGAAAATGACCACAAAATGTTTATGTTAATCTCTAAAAACAATGGTTACATTAGCTGTGAACCAATTCTACCATATAAGGTCAGCTTCAGATAGGAATATATACCAATGATCTTCCATTAGATATCACGCTCAAATAAATACTTAACATCAATATTAGGCATAATGCCGTGGTTTGAATGTGTTGGAATTCTACACACGTTAAAATTGCAAAATTCAAACTTATTAGGAATGGAATGTTCCATTTTCCACTCAACTACAGAACCTGAGGCTTTACCGTTTGCACAAGAAATTTGAAATGCGTCCTCGTTACTAAACTAGTCTATTTGACCACAAAACTTGCCAACCCCCGTCACTGTAAAATTTACAGCAGCCTTAACCTTTGGATTCCTGACACTGAGCTGTGGGAAAACATAACGTCAACAACCAGAACTTCTTGATCTTTCTAATGCTTAATGTATTGTGTTGTGATGCAATGGGCTCATATACAACATTAAAACTATATTCGAATTACTAGTGTTCGAGTACCTGCACCACAGTAGCAATAGAAAAATGATGATATGTATTTTAAAACATTAGTTGATTAGTATTTTTGTATTATTCTGACTATATATATTGGTGACAGAAAATGTAGCAAGACGTTCACCACAAGAACTTACCGATACATATTTGACGAGACTGGGAACATGCAAGGCAACTTTAAAAACATTGTCGAGTTTAGACGAAAACTCGCATTGTGGTAGGTTATATCTACCCACTGAGATGAATAAATATTTGTGTTAGCAAACAAAATTATACACAATTTTCCTAAGTTTTTATTTACATCATAATATATTACCCCTTACTAATTAGTCTTATTGTGCAATATGCGCATTCGTACTTAAGCAAATCAAAGCTTCAATTCCCTCAGAATTAAAGCAAAGGCATAAATTAAAACAAATTCAAATCTAAAGAAAAAATATGGGAAAGCCTTCAAGAAAAAGGACATACAAAAAAGCTACAAAAATACAACAACGCTGAGTTCATGATATGTATGTTCATTGCATGTCCTTCAGAAAGCTACCATATACATCAATGCTTACCGTTAGTTTTTCTGTTTATGTCACACCAATGTGCCCTACCCATATGGGCAAGGGCAAGGGCAATAAGTGTTAAACTTCCAGTAAGTCGCAACATTGAATTGTAGTTGCAAGTATAAACACTTCCAGGTACTACATTAACTCCCTTCATCTGACTCTTATGTAGGTTCTTCACATCATGAACTTTCCAATAGAAATATTCTTTTGGTAAACTAATTATATCTCCCAGGGTTAATAAATATACATGCTTATATTTAGATTTATGTGTCTATCAGGGAAGGAAATTGCCAGTACATACTAATAAATAAAATTAAACCGCTTGCTTAATTGTGTTCAAACAGGAATAGTTAATTAATTTGGATATTTTCTTATATAGCTATAATCATTTAATAATATTAACAATTATTATTACAAAATTAGTCTGGAAAACTAGTTGGTGCAATTTAAAATGATTAATCAATATTGAACCAGTAACTATATAATAAACCATCTCAGTACGTTACCACGCTATCCTGATAGCCAAGAAAGATTCAATAGGTAATCATAGTCACAAAGCCGGGTAATTCCATTAAGTTGACAATCCCTGAATGTCAAAGCACTTCATCCCAACCCTACATCCATCCACTGGCCTCTATGTGTAGAGATTCCAGTTTCATATATCAATACACAGTCTTCCAATCTACATTTGAAATATCAACATTTACGGCTTCAAAGTGACACCAAGGTAACCAACGTAATGCCCAAAACAACTGCACAAGATCTACATATTACATCAGCCGCCAACCATCAGACCCCCAATTCCAGAGCCTACAACAGAGCCAGAGGCACTGTAATCAGTTGCTCATTAATTGCTATTTCTTCTCTTCCAAATGCATAGTCATGCAATGTATATTAGGATATGCCTGTGCATGCCGAAAAAGAGCTAGAAACATAGCCAAAGCTAGCAGAAACATTTAACATACAGTTTGGTAAACTGTCTTTCTTTTTTAAAAAAAAACATTGAGTGCCATGCTAAAGTCATTTCTAAATGTCAACAGGAATTGCCTAGCTTGTTTAATGAGCTGCAAGCTTACAGTCACCACACTGTGGTTTTTTTCACATTCCTCTTTAATATTTTTATGCCCTGGGGACTATAATCCGTCTAGGCCAAGTGAGAATGCTAAAACAAGAATACTTAAGTTAGTTTGGGAATTTATTTTTATAGCTATAATTATTTAATATTATTAGCAATTACTGTTATATACGTAGTCTGGAAAAAGAGTTGGCACAATCTATTGGTATTAAACGCCAATCTAAGATAATTGATCAAAATTGAATTAGCAACTGCATAATAAATCATTTCAGATCGGGCTTTAGTGTTTAGATAACTCATTGTTTAGGTATCCCTGCCTATGACGAGCTTATAATCTTTCCACCCATTTATGAATTTGCCTTGTTTTACGCGAGCCAATCCTTAAGCATCGAATAAACAGAAGTACAAATAAAATCAGTGTCCCGCATATCCCAATACAAATATAGACTACTGTAACTGCCCCACCAGTTTGCCGCAACTCCCCCCACTAGTACCTACAAGACTGTAAGATCGTAGGTAAAAGCTGTTCAGGGAATGCCCAATCAAGATACTCAATGGGACTGATCTAAATAAAATAGATCATATATATATAATTCTTTTAGAGATATGGACTAACTACGTCATAAAATACCTAAGTCATGAGAAAATATCTTAAATTACCAAATTCGACATATAGAAATGATAAAATAAAGCATTGATTACCATGAATAAGCGAGTATTACGCTATTAGGTTATAATTGAATATTGGAATTGGTGCGGTGAGTGGAATGTTATCCTGCGATGTAAAATATAGGAAACCATCGGAACGTACAATCTTAGAGATCACAGAGATGGATAAATGTGGATTATGATTGGTCTAATATAGGGATTTAGACTGTGATCAATATATTGATCACAGGGTTATGGGCCAAGCACGCTTCCACTGTGCCATTTGTGCCAGTCAGGAAGACGACTCGCAGCCTTCATTGTATTCGGGGTGGGCCCACAAAACCCTTCAACTACCGCTTGAAGACATTTATGATTAACGGACCCAGGATCACCGGCAGCAGCAGAAGAAACTGCATCTACTACACACCCCGACCATATCAAAGAATCATGTTGTGAACTGCAAGTACACTCTCTCATATCAGAATCATTACTAGAAGCCAAAAGCAGACTATTAGCAGAATGATCAAATCTCTCATGAAATTTGCACTGAGAACTGAACCTAGGTTTAGGAAGAGGGGAAGAAGCAATACGTTTAACAGAAGTTGGAGCAAACACTTGCCGATCACCCCTAGAATTGCCTATAACATCCTCAACCTGAGGATCAGAAACAGGAGAAACAGGACTGAAGTGCACTATTCCATTTGATATATCATGAATTGAATGAGAAGATTCAACAGAAGCATAAGAAGTAAAAGAACCATTAGGAGTGGCTGGAGAAGAAGCAGAAGTACAATCTAAAGGCGATGGGATAGGGGAAGGAGAAGCAATTCCTGGAAACGAGTAAACATGAGAAGGAAACTCAGGAGACAAAAGAAGAGACCGTTTTGTACCACAAACCTTTGGAGATGCTGCCGTAGCATTAGGAACAAGCTCCTGTTGAGCACACCCCAAAACCAACATATCAATACCAGTAGAAGAGAGAGAAGAAATCTTTGGATCAGAAGCATAGTCAGAATCAGGAGATTTATTAACCATATTTGATTCAAAACAAGGAATGGGGGGGGAATCAACATTATAATCAAACTTTTCAGGGGTTTGCATAGGAGGATTGGGCTTGTACACATATTCTTTACCAGCAATCACCACGATATTCTCTTTAACTGTAGGGTAAAGAACGGGAACAGGCTCATCAGGCATAACAGAAGAGGAATTAATAATACCAGGAGAAGAAGGAAAGGTAACAGACAAAGGAGCAGACATGGGGGAAACAGCCTCAGGATCAACTGGCTGTACAACAGGTACTTCACTAGCACGTACCTTACATTTACGGGGAAGAGAAGGTCTTACGGGCGGAAGATCTGAAGCAGGATGGTTATGTTTCCTCTTTTCCATTGTTAATTCAATAATCATTTCTCTAGGTTCAAGAAACACAACACCAGTGTTAGGACGATCTCTTTCCTCAAAATTAAATTCCGGTATCGACGGGTCACTCTCTTTAATGGGAGAAATTTCAGACATTTGCAATATAGGGTCATTGAATAAATTTTCTAATGCTGCCAACTGGGCAGCTTTAACGCCTTGGGAACGCATTTAAACTTTGTCCTGACCGTCTAAATTCATACCGTAAACACCATGATTGACCTCAGAAAACATGGATAGCATCAACTTCAAATTTTGAGCAAAAGGTAAAATGCGTTCCATAAATTATACACTCCTAGCCATTACCACCGTGTTCTTAACAGGAAGTTACAATCGAAACCTACGTTTTGTACTGGCATATCCAACAAAGATTCCTTCCATCGCCCTTGGAGAAAACTTGCTAGTTGCCTGATTTTGAACCAAACAGAGGCACCCCCAAGTCCTCAGATCCTTCAATGGAGGAATCATTTCATAAGGACTCTTTGATGCAGGAAGATTCAAACTAGACGAGCAGTTTATCACAAAGGCTGTCGCAAGAGCACATTCCGCCTAAAACTGGACTGGACTATGGCTCAAAATTAATTGTGCCCGTATAGCATTCGCTATGGAAAGATTTTTCCTTTCACAAATACCATTACTAACACTGGAACCAGGAATTGTAGTGCATTGCTTAATGTCAAAGCCCTTGCAATAAACAGTAAATTGGCAATTAACAAATTCAGTCCCATTATCTGATAGTAATTCAAATATTTTAGAACCACTGGACCTCCCAGCTTCCCTGTGAAATTCCTTAAATTTCTCAAAGGAATCAGATTTGTTTCTAATTGGGAACACCGTAGTCCATCTAGAAAACTCATCCACTATACCCAATAAATACCTACATGAATTTGCCAAAGGTGGTAGTGACCCCATCAGATCCATAGACACTCTTTCCAGCATCATCGTTGCTCCTACGGTACGCTCGGGAAACGGCGTGGTCTTCATTTTAGCTTTGGCGCATTGAATACATGATAACTTAGCTGAGGAATCAGAAAGCGCAATGCCCGCCGATTTCGCCGCTTGTTTCACATATGGAAGTATTATGTGACCCATTCGTCTGTGTAGCTGAAGGGTAGACACTGTGGCCAGAACTCTCCCATTTACACCCACCATATATACATAACTTGCACTTTGATCAAAATAACCATTAATATAGAATGACCTGTCTTTGGCTATCCCCTCGGCTATGCAGACCTTGTGTCTACTTAACCTAAAGAAACCATCCTTGACCGAAATGCTAATGTCTAAACCCATCGCTGTCATGCAAGCACCATTAACAATATCAATGATACACTCAGGAACAAAATAGACCTCATTAATCACAAATGGTTTGTGATTAACATTACTCATGCATACCACTAATCCAACCTTTAAGGCCATTTTAAAAAAAAAAAAAAAAAAAAAAAACTAGACAAGTTAAGTTGTTATCAACCATGTCGACTTACACTTGATTTACATGACCTACTAATATATATTAAGTGAGCAAAAATACTATATTATCACATAGACTAATATACAATAATAGTAGTAGTAATAATAATAATAGTAATAATAATTAAATTATTATTATTATTAATTAACGACAATACTTCTTACTTTCATCGTAATATATCACCCTTTACTGATCGATTTCACTGTGCAATTTCCACATTCCAAGTGAATTAAAGAATCGCTTCCTTCCGAACGAATTAGAGCAAAGGTATGATTATTACAGTTACCTAGAGAGTTGGTATACAGGCCTTCCATAATAGTAATAATAATAATAATAATGAGAATAATAATAATAATAATAATAATAGTAGTAATAATAATAGTAATAATGGTAATAATAATATAATATTATTAATAATAATAATAATATAAAAGAAAACAAAAATCAATATTCAAGGTTCTGCTCACACATGTGGTAACAGTAGAAAAAATATAAAGGCACTCATTACATACAAAACTTTGCATTTAATTATATGTACGTAATAAACACATTGTTATTGTAATGTCTAGTCCACTATTGGTACTCACATACAATAATCAGTTTTCAGATCTCTTGCTGAAGTTAGATAACTGTCTACTAACATTAAATAGTGACAATAGTTATTATTTACATCAGAATATGGCATCCCTTACTGATTAGCATCACTGTAAAATTCCCACATTAACACCTAAGCAAATAAAAGCATCAATTTCCTCTGAATTAAAGCAGAGGTATAATTACTACAGCCAGTTACCTAGTGATTCGGTATATGGGTTTTCTACAGAACCTCTAACAACAACTGAGTCTTAAGGACAAATCAGATCAAACGACTATTACTACTGCTGGCCCAACAAAATTAACTACCATATGATATTCAGTTGAAGACCCTGAAAGCTATGGGAAAATTAGTAGACACTACCACAGATTCTTTTAAAATGTAAGCTACCAACAACTATATTAATGCTAACCATTGTTCCATGTATTTCTTACCGCACTTGATACATAGACATAAAATGTAATAGTACACCTACAGAGACCCATCATGATTAAACAACAGAAAAGAGAGTAAGATAAACAAATCAATGCACTTCTAATCTAATTAGATCAATATCATGCAAAGTTATAATTTTTATTATTATTCCTTAATATAATCTAATTATGATCAGTTTGATGCATCAAAAACTACGACTATATGGAAAGAAAACATATATTCTGCTTTCAATTCTTAAAGTTGAACTGGTATAAAGTTCAAGTTACAAATGATACCTCAATCTAAGCGAAAATTCTAGAAGAATAAGCCCATATTCTAGTTTCAAAGATTAGAATCAAAATTCAATTCCAATGACTTGTATTCTACATTTATATTCACAAGTGTTTAACCCAATCCTCATATTCGGGATGAAAATCTCAAGTATTCATAGTTGAATTTATAGTCTGCACTCAAAATGTCTGTGTTGATGGAGTTCCAGTTTGCCTTAGCAGGGTTTTTTGTAGTTAGAGGTATAGTTCTAATTGCCATATTTGGTGTTATAGGAGTTATAGACTGAATTGCCATATTTTTTGTTGCAGGAGTTATAATTTGAATTACCCTTCTTGGTGTTGTTGGAGCTATAGGTTGAATTACCATTCTTGGTATGATTAGCATTGTAGTTTGAATTACTATACTTGGTATCATTGAAGTTATAGTTTGAATTGCCATTTTTGGTGTCATTGGAGTAATAGTTAGAATTGCCATTTTTGGAGTTGTTGGAGTTATAGTTTGAATTACCAGGTTTTGTAAAGGTAGAGGTATAGTTTAAATTACCATTTTTGGAGTAGTTGGAGCTATAGTTTGAATTGCTATATTTGGTGCTGTTGGAGTTATAGTTTGAATTATCATTTTCGGAATTGTTAGAGCTATGGCTTAAATTACTAGGTTTTGTAAAGGTAGAGGTATAGTTTGAATTGCTGTTTTTGAAGTTGTTGGAGTTATAGTCTGAATTTCCATATTTAGAGTTATTGAGGTAATAGGTTGAATTACCATTTTTTGGATTACTGGTATTATAATTTGAATTCCCATACTTGGTGGCATTGGCATTATAGTTTGAATTGTCATATTTGAAGTTGTTGGAGTTATAGATTGAATTTCCATTTTCTGTATTATTGGAGCTATAGTTCGAATTACCATTTTTGGAGTTGTTGGAATTATAGGTTGAATTACCATTTCTGCTATTATTGGCGTTATAGTTTGAATTATCATTTTTGGAGTTGTTGGAGTTATAGGTTGAATTCCTATTTTCTGAATTATTGGAGCTATAGTTCGAATTACCATTTTTGGAGTTGTTGGAATTATAAGTTGAATTACTATTTCTGCTATTATTGGCTTTATAGTTTGAATTACCAGATTTGGTGTTGCTGGAGTTATAGTTTGAATTACCATTTTTGGAGTTGTTGGAGTTATAGGTTGAATTGCTATGTTTGGATTTGTTGGAATTATAGGTTGAATTTCTAGGTTTTTTGTCAGTAAAGTTATGTCCAATATTTTTAACCTGATCACGACTCTCTAATATCCGCTGTTCACGGACTGATGGTCCTTCTCCCAGTGATTCCATTAGTTCCTCAAGTGCAAGCTTAGATTGAGATGTCCAATTATTAATTTCCATGGTTTTCTCTAGCCTCCTAATATCCTTTATAACGTGGGATATTCCAAACCTATCTCCTTGGAAATATATACCCATCTGTTAAAGGTAAAAAAATACGCAAAGAAATATTTGAAGAAAAAGAAGAGATAGATAGGGGGGATAGGAACAATGATACACAAAAACCCAAAAAATTAGTTAGTATTTTATATTCTATATATTATCTATACATACATACATAATGCATAAACACATTAATACATGCATACATGGATACGTTTAATATACCATACATACTTCAGCCCTGATTGCTATGACATCTCCAGCTACCACCATATCTGGACCCCACATTTCTTGAGGAATTAATTTTAAACCCTTCACCAAGCTTAATGTAATATTGTTTATTGGCTGGGAATCCTGAACCTGAAATATCTTGAATATACACGTATCACAAGTTAGTAAAAAAATTGCCAGAGATTATATATATATATATATATCTATATTTACTCCAAATTATATTGTGCTAATATTATATAAAAG
>NAOQ01000413.1:0-18156 GCA_002751075.1 Ichthyophonus hoferi
GAGAATACGGGTGGGCTCTCTGATGGTCACGAAAACAAATTAGGTTATGAATGGCTGTAGTTTGATTTTGTTATCGATGACATTAAGGGGTAATTAGGTATGTGGGGCATTAATATAACTACTCTAAAGAAATACAATAGTGTAAAAAAAATATTTACCTAGTTTGACCACGCGTCCAGTTGTCACTCCTACCAAGAGAACATTGAATGTAATACAATGCACGCGAAAGACGCCGCAAAGCAAAAAAAGTTAAGTTACACGAAGGACTCTATACCTTTTGATATGCATAATTATTGGATAGTTAACAATACGGAATATGGTTGAGAGATCTGTATCCCGTGTAAATTTACGGTAGTGTTTATGCATAACAATTATTTACGTAAAGGTAACTGTAATCAACAATCATTGTGACACAGAAATTAGGGTCACGTGAAGATTTTTATTCTCAACACGTACATCATGAGATAAGCCAATCAATCTCAATACTTATGATAAAATCACATATAAGTTTCTTATGGCTTGTAAGTTGCTAAAGCACACATGCAACCGGGTCATAATCAATTGGCTCTCTTTAAATTCCCCAATTCATGGAGGATTACTGAACAACAGCATTAATATGAGGCGATCTTATTATGCCATCAACAAGATCCAACACAAATCCATTAACTTTTTATTATTATATCTTGTTTTATTAATATTGTTATTATTAGTATATTATTTTATTTGGTCTCTGCGTACTTTTGGTAGGGAAAATAGTGAACAGAAGAAGTTTTTTCTTAAAAGACAAGTACAAATTAATCTAAGAGCAGCCAGCCATCCATCATTAAATACTATAACCTTGTATTACCCGGTATTATATCTATGTAATCAAAAGACCTTGGAGCATGGGTTAAACCCAGAGTTAAGTATATCATTTGTCACAGTTATTGTTGAAATTTATAAGTAGAAACAAAGGTGCTCCTGTTACCCGGATTTGTTTAAAATGAGAGAGATTACCAAAGTAAGGACCATTAACGTGCTCCTTTGCATAAAGCACGTATACCGACTCTCTTGGTAACTGGCTGCAATAAATGTACCGTTGCACTTCAGAGGGGATCGATGCTTTGATTCGCTTAGGCGCTAATGTGGAAATTGCACAATGCGACCGATCAGTATGGGCTGATATATTACAATGTAAATAATGACTATTGCCACTATTTAATGTTAGTAGGCAGTTCTCTGACTTCCGAATGAGCGAGAGATCTGAAGAATGATTATCGTATGCGATTGCCAACAGTGGACCACGCATTACAACAAGGATGTGATTATTACATACATATAATTGGATGCAAATATTTGTGTGGGTTATGAGTGCCTGTGTGTTTTTTGCTAGTGTTATAGCGTTTGTGTGAGCGGGTCCTTTATTATTGATTTGTTTTTTTTTTTACTTTGTTTTCGTGTGAGCACTGATTTTTGGTTAACATCCATATAACTGTGTACAATACCCTAAATGGGGCCAGTCATAAATATTTGTATTGGCTAATAACCTTCACGAATAATTTCAGAGACCCACTAGGAACATCTGAACTTATCTCGATGATCATATTATTCTTTCCGTAATTGAATGACTCATTAGTAATTCACTAAGGTATGTGTTTCGCTGCCGCAAGGAACAAGAACCGATTATCTATTCAATATCTTCCAGTGATTGGTTTAGATTACCAGATAAAGATGCCTAGCAACATTTACCCTAAATTTGAAAGTTTCTACAAAATTATATAGAATAATTTTGTGAACCAGTTTCAGGTCAAAAGCCTAACGTCGCAGGAATTGCGGAGACTGTCATTCCCTTGAATTGTGCTTACCTATATGTATGTATGTATGTATGTATGTATGTATGTATGTGTGCATGTACGCATATGCAGCGGTAGATAGCCAGCTAGTAACAGGTTACGTAATCAAGAAATGAGCTGGCGCTCGAAACAACAACTGTAACCGTACGTGCATGCATATAATATATTGACAATGTCGTAAGTAAGAGCAGCAGAACAAAATATATTTGAACTTTTCTGTAGATAAAATATACAATAGCGTAATAACAGATAACTAAGCCAATCCTAGTAATATTTTCCCTAAATTTAACTGTTTCTGCAAAATTTTATGGAATGATTTTGTGAGCCAGTTCCAGTATAAATTAGGCGTAGGATCCGTTTATTATTATTAATTTTTTTGTCCTTCTATGAATTCTTAGTAGGCGTGATAGCTTCCATTACCGTATACTTAGTAAGGTATATTATTGGTTAAACTTAACGTTAATTCTAAGGGTAATGTCTCAAGATTACAATAATAAAGCACCAAGTTAAAACTAAAGCCTTTTGCTGTTCGCGATCTAATCGATAACCTTAGTTCAATAGTACTAACCAATTAGTGAGAGGTGAGTAACCGAGTAATTCACCCAAGATAATTAATTAATCCAAACACGTACTAGCCTAATATAGCAACCGAATCCATCACTTATTTCACGTTGATTCTAATATCTACATGGATCTAAATTACACAATCAATACCGACAGATAAAATTTGATGCAAAGAAGAATTTTGTTTACTAGATATAAATATGTTCTAAATATACAATTAATTCAGTTAGAAATATTAACAACTCTAATTAATTCAAAGTAGTAAGTGAATAGTATAATGGTTTCTTAATTTTGAAACTTTACTTCACTTCATAGTAATGTTTTTCGTTTTTGGTATACTTAGATATATCGTCTGGAAGACATAAGCTTTACACGTCATGCAAATAAAAGTGATTTATCTATGATTTGATATTTAAGTAGTAATGAAAAAAAAAATATGCCTACAGTGTAAGACCATGATACGAATATAAGACTAGACTCGTAATAATTTACTATAAATGCTGTCAATAGTATTGTCGTATTCCTGGAGAACTGATGCTAGCAGGTGATCCTCTGATAGACTAATAGCAGGCTTCCAATCTGTTTTACTGAAGCATCGTTCTTATGACCTTGATATTAACTACTGAAATGTATAATATATGCATCACCTTGGTTAATTTGACTTTAAATTTTCAATCTATGCTGCTAATCAGAATCTAGCCATCCCTTTTTCTTAAAAAAAAAACAAAATATTATTCTTTTTAATTAAACAATTAATTAAAAGTCTTATACTGTATACTCATGCTATTATCTACTATTGAATAATAGGCTACTGAGGAATTCATTGCTTGGTAGGCAAAATAAACGAATTTACTCTACGTTTAGTTAGAATTAGATTCTAGAAAATTATACTTATTCCAATGTACCTATTTACCAATTTTCTCAATTGTGAAAGATCATTACCTTATCCATTATCTATATATAAATATATTGATTATAAACAGGATAGCTACCATTAAGACTGTTATATTTTTATAAGTAGGTTTTGTTAAAAAATATTAAATTTCAGTCTATTCATTAGTTAAAATTAATTAATACTATGACATCTGTTTAGATTAAATTATTAAATGATAACGTGATAACGTATGATAAGAGTAATTGGTCCAAAATAATCACACGTTACTTTATACCTATTCCGAGGCAATTTGTATTTGGCCATATTCTATGTTTTCTTAGTGGACACGTTCAAACATACGATCTATTGGCTAAGAACCAATTATATTACAGAGGCTAATTGCGGTCTAGGCACTATACTTCTTTACACTCACAATTGTATATTAGTGAACGGCATTCAATTGTTTCATGTAGGACAAGCACAAAGCTAATAATGGTTATATCTAACTGTTGTTTCACAAGCATGTTTGGCCACCAGTATTCTCTTCATTATGTCTTGTTTCTTCGTGATGGCTGCCAATATACTTTTAGCATGGGTATTATGGCATAAGACAAAATACATGTTTATACCACATGGGATCTACTAATGATTTATTTAATTCATGTGATAGCTATACTAAAAGCTCCGTTTAGCTCTGAAAGTACATAACATTAATGACAATCATATCTATAATTGAAAATGAAAATGGCTGCTGATGATGTAAACTGTTATTTGTATGGTTTTTTTTAACCAATTACTTGATTAGTGTAAATGTTGACATTGTGATACTAACAAATCATCTCAACTGATTGAGAATGTCATTCAATAAACTAATACTGGATTGATCATTTCATGATCCACCTGTTGCCAGTTAACCAACTGAACTGTGCGTTTCATAAGAGTTACCAGTCTTTTAATATAAGCGTATAAAATGCTTAGTTGAAGATTAATAATATATTGTTTATTGTTTACCTATCCTAAGATTATTTTCAGCCTTGACTATTTTCTGAAGCTATGTTGATATATATTGGAAAGTATTGTCTGGATGATTTTAATTTATAATCAAATCTATGATGATTAACTCCTAATTCTGATCAAATATATTGCCGTTGACAACATTATTTATCTATTAATTTATTAGCTCCTAATTTAATAGAATATAAGTTTTCACTGCACTTAAATATAATATTCTTTATTATTATTATCATATTTATGTTTTCTGTGATATATATTTATTAGTTCATATTTAAAGGTATTGGAAATCAATTTCCTTATTGGTCAATGACTGTGGTAAAGTGTTGCACAGTCAGCTATCTTATAGAATAGTTTCTTCTACAATAATTATTCGGGAGTCAATTATGATTTGTACACAAATGTCAATTGGTCTATTTCAGTCTCAAGGGGATCAATGAAATGAGAAACAATAATTCAATGTACTAAGCACAAATATGCATACATAATAATTTCCAATCAATTCTTAGGTAACTGTTCTCAACTGTTTTAGTCATCAAAACTTATTTTTCTAGTGACATCAAAAATTGGATCTACATTAGTTAAATTTTATCTGGAATTTATTTATACATCATATTGTTTATTGATATTATGTTTTTGATTCTTAATTGGTAGAAATGTTTCAACCAGATTCTTTACCACAAGGCCAACTAGTCAAGCCTGCTATTTTTGAAACATTAGAAGATAACTTCTTCATAGTTTCATTTAAAACTACACTGATTTAGATCATAATTATTACACATATTGCAAGTTACATGATAAGAAATTTGTTGCAAGACTTGTTAACTCTGTATGAACACATGGTTGGACTGAAGTTCTGATAACAAGTAGATCTTGCAATGATTGGTCTGATATGATATTAGTTATGTATTTTACTATTGAGATAACATAATATCATGTCTAATTTCCCAATTAACTGCTTTTAAGCCTCACTCAAGTATACCGAGCCAATATGCAAACTATATTACATATATATAATAAGCAATAAAATTCATACCAAACATAGTTTGGTTCAAGCTTATTTATAGTACGATAATATAATACAACGCATATAATACAATACGATGACATAAGACATATGCATATACATCTGTCTTTATATTTGCCAGTCAAGTAATCTCTCCTCACCCTCTTAGCCTCTTACCCATCTCATTGATTGAATAATAATTAAATGTTAAATAACCAACTCCATTGATGTCCAGGATGTCCAGAATGTCTTTGACTTTGGATATGGGTGTTACTCTTTGGTCTTACATGTTCATTATCTCTCCAATGCCTTAATTGGTATGAGTAAACATGTTCGTATCTTATGAATCCCGTCTTATTAGTTGGCTTAAAAGAATTTAATTGTATACAGTCTCTTTATTTATTAAACACATACGTAATATACATGTAACAATATATATTGTATATGTGATGGTTAGGTTGTAAATAGCGGGATAGGTGGAGGGGAGAGGGGAGAGGGAGGGAGAAATACAGAGATATTCAACGTAATATTGTAATAGACTGGTTATACTATATATATATATTGTTATTTTAATGGTCACCGCTCTGTGTACTATTATCTTCTATAAACAAAACTTAAAAATAATTGCTAGTTGCAAAAATAACATGATAGTTTTTGGAATATAATTATTTATGTATATATACATTAAATAGAGTAATTATTGCTGTTGTAAAACACAATGCACTATACACAAGATCACAAACCTTTTTGTAATTTGAATCATTACTTTCGGTTAGTATGCATGATCAATTCATTATAAATGTATACGCACAATAGTATTTATTTAAGTATGACAACAACAACTAGTTTTGAACATATGGTATTACTTTGTTTGACAATTTTTTATAACCCCAAGCAGTAGTGTTGCATGTAGATTCTAGACCAAACAATCTACATGCTTCAACTTAAACTCCAATATACTACCCAGCAATTATACCCAACAGTAATAAGAACACTCATACATGTTTTTAAATGTTTATTTATGTTACAAGATCGTTAATTGCGATTGTACCTTTAAATCGTAAGTACCTAAAATTAAGTGGCTCAAGATGAATTAGTTGCGTAATATCTTTCCAACCTGATAGATTGATTCGTTAATAGTACATTTGTAAGTTCCGCCAAAAAGATAGCAAAACTAGAGTCAAGATATGATGAGAAGCAAGTATAAAAGAAAACAGAAGTCCAACATAAAGGCCCCCGTCGTAGACATTTGCGACACCCCTGGAGACTGGGGGTGAAACAGTAACAAAATACAAAGACTACTAACTAGATACATAGACTAATTTTATAAAACAAAGCAATCAATTCCAGCATGAGCTTTGTACGGTCTTCCCTAACAATCCATATGGTCACAGCACTTTGATTCATCCAGTTAGCCCAGACTGAAGATACTAATGTTAAACACTATTTCCTTTCCTCTTTGTGAGATACATATACACAAGTTGACCCAGACTCATCAAATATCTGACCGTAAGGGCATGCCATCCTGTCACTTGGGTATTTGTTATTATCATAGCACTTATGGTATTGATATTTGAAATTAGGATCTGGGAAAAGTCTATGACCGCTCAATGTGTGCTCAAAAGGGGGGCATACGAAGCTTTTAGACGTTGGGTTTTCATGATCACAATAGTGATATTTTTGGTTGAACACTTTGCCTTCAGGGCATATTTCCAAAACATTGTTGTGACCACAATTCCAGTACCATTGAACGTTATACTCGAAGGGATAAGTGTGATATTCTTTAATATCTGCCCAATTTGGGTTGGGGCATGAGTTGTAAAAGGGGGGATAGATGTCCGATGGAAATCCCTTGGGCTTACTTACGTTACCATCTTCTATTGGCACGGCCGAAGATAGAGTAGCAACAGCAGCTAAAGCAGCGGTAATGAAGTAATAAGCCATTGAAAGTACAAGAAATATATTTAGGTTTGTTAATAACAGTTATTAAACTCCTTTTTATAGTTTGGTTTTCAGTTATTGTTGCTAGGATTGGGTTAGTTATTTGTTATTATATCATTATATCTTTATGTTTATTGGAAGGTTAAAACATATTTATATCTGGTGTCCAATCACTGGAGAATGCAATGATTAAAGTATGTGTTCAATGATAATCAACTTCTACTAAATTACCGGTAATGACTCATACTATGCAACTAGGCATTAATACCGCGCGCATTGTTTTTCTCTATTCTTCTTCTTTAATAAGCTTGCAGTATTGATGAACAACACGCACATTTTGAAAGTATATTGTTGCTAGTATTGCGCCAATTATCTGTTATACGTTATTGCATATTTTATCTATTGAAAGATTAAAATATATTTCTATCTGCTACGTACGGTTTGGTTTTAATTAGAGTCGTTTCGAGCGCCAGCTCATTTCTTGATTACACAACCTGTTATTGGCTGTCTACCGCTATATATGAGTACATATACACATACCTGCATACATATATATATGGACAATCTAAGAGAATGGCAGTCTCAACAATTCCTATCACATTAGGCTTTTGACCTGAAACTAATTCACAAAATTACTCCATATAATTTTGCAGAAACAGTCGAATCTAAGGTTAAGTGTTGCTAGGATTGCTTAATTATTCGGTAATCTAAACCAATCACTGGAAGACAGTGAATAGATAATCGGCTCTAGTTCCTTACCCGGCGACTAGACACATACCTTAATGAATTAGCTAATGAGCCATTCAATTACGGGAGAACAATATGATTATCGAGATAAGATTAGATATTCCCAGTGGGTCTCTGTGATCTTTCATGAATTTTATTAGCCAATACAAATAGTTATGACTGGCCCCATTTAGGTTATTGGACACAGTTATATGAGTGTTAGCCAAAAATTAGTGCTCGCGCAAAAACTAAGTGAAAAAGAAAACAAATTATTAATGAAAGACCTGCTAGCAAAAAAATACGCAGGCACTCATAACATACACAAAACTTTGCACTTAATTATATTTATGTAATAATCATATCGTTGTTGTAATATCTAGTCTACCGTTGGCAGTCGCATACGATAATCAATGTTCAGATCTCTCATCGTTCAGAAGTCAGAGAACTGCCTACTAGCATTAATTAGTGATAGCTATTATTTATTTACATTGTAATATAGCACCTCATACTGATCGGTCGCATTGCGCAATTTCCGTATTAGCGCCTAAGCGAATCAAAGTATTAATTCCCTCTGAATTAGAACAGAGGTACGATTACCACAGTTACCTAGAGTCGGTATAATTGCCTTATGCCAAGGGGCACGTTAAAATGCTCCTTAATTTGGTAATATCTCGCATTCTAAACAAATATAGGTCACAGGAACACCTCTGTCTCGACTTGTGAATTTTAACAATAACTGTGGCAAATAATTTACTTAAGTGTTGGTTTAAACCATGCTCCAAGGTCTAAGACACGTACACAAAGCTCTCGGTATAACATAACTATTTCAAGAATGCAATGATAATGCCGATCGGAATCAATTATTGGAAACTGTCAATTACAATAGGCAGATCTATCAATCTCTACACATACTAGAATGATCTCTGTGACAATAACATATATATATATAATTGCAGTAAAAAATAAATGGTTCTAATATCACCTCTTGGTATGCACGTGAAGGCAACTGTTATCATAATCATACAGGAATTTATTTCAGATAGATACACATGATAAGCTCACATCTAATATCATACGTGTTTGTTTGTTTAGGAATTTACTGGAAATGGAATTGACCAATGAATTGGTAGCACTATTTCCCAATAGTGCTGGTTACCGTATGAGACTGGGGTTAGTTTTGTTTCCTCGGCAAGAGTTACTTGCTAAAAACTTCTAAGCATCTTTTTCACATAAACTCTGTTGGAACAATATATATATATATTTCTATGACCGTACCATTGCATTGATTGTCAGAGAAACATCGATCAGTAACACTATGCAACTTTTTCTATGGTGATAAGCCTATACCCCATAGTATTTGTACTTAAGACAATTTGTCGTTTATAGATGGAATGATCAATAAATATATAATTTTATTTGCTTTGAGGTATAGTTCAGCCAGTACTTAAAGTCGGGTTTGACAACAACTTGATTACCTACAACTATATTTTGGTCTGTAATATTTCTTCTTTGTGAAGGTCAATTACATTTAAAATGCTGTTTACTAAGGTTACCGGCCTTGTGAGTTTCTTGACTGCTGTTTATGTCGGGTATGAGTTGGAGATAATGTTGCCAGAATTTATACTTAAGTACATATGTCCTAATGCTTTTGATTAATGGCTTGTTATAATGAATTGAGATATCCTTTATTTTTAAATATTGTATTAAGCCATATGGTGATAATTACCCAATTCATATATTGAGGTTTTGACTGCCAGCCAGTGTACTGCTACGTGTTGAGTTAGTGAGCTAAGAGTAGGTCCTTTTAACAAAAATTGTAATTTATGTCAGAAGATGGATTATTTAAACATGAACCAAGCTCCCTATACCTTTTATTCAGACTTTCTGAATTAAACTCCAAACCATCCCTCGAGGTCCAGATTTTGCTGGAAAATTACGTTGAATAGTAGGATAAAGAGCTTTCACCCTCTTCTCCGAATGATTATTTCTCAGCTACAGGAGCAAAAGAGGCAAACTGTTTGAAATCCTGTTGCACTCATAATAATATCGAAGAAGCTTACGGAGTACTGGTGGGCTTTGGCCACGCCTGAAAGAATTCTTAAGGAAATTAATCTAACAGTGTACGAGCCTAACTATACCCTTGCGCCAAACAGCGCTAAAACTTGGATATATACTGAAGATTGTGAAGTATATGCTTGCCACTGTCCGAATGAAGATTTAAATAACGATCCTTTGGCAAACACTATAATGTGAGTCCGAGACAAATGTTGGAAAGAACAAAGCTCCCTATATTCCCTCGGGAGGAAATAAAAATCTCAGTCCACGGGATTCCATTTAGCCCAAGTTTTGCTGGGATATTAAAAAGGTCCAAGAGATAACTCAGTATCCTGCCCTGTCTTTGCAACTCTCCATTCCTGCCCTATAAGCCTGTTACTTGAGATTATAGCCTATTTGTGCAGATGCCTGGTACTGTTAGCAACAGTGTTTATAATTGGATTTTTACTCTGTCCGAAGATGTCCCTAAAACCATTTGCGTTATTGTGCCAGAGAGCTGCATTCAATTTGACGTATATGAAACCACCAGTTATGCTAAACTTGAACATTGTAAAATATATAGTCAGACACACAAATTTACAAGAAAGTATTAATTTAGTTATATATATTTATGCTCGAGTATTCAGAAACACTCACTGCACATGATCTTGAATAATAAAATAAATATCAACTGTCATTAATCTTATCCAAGTAGATTGTTTATACGTGATGTCACTGTAGTAGCCTAAAGCTCATATGTACGTTGTAAATATATGTATAATCATGATCATGTATAAATGTTTTTAAATATGTATCAACTACAATAAAATACAATATATTGTAACACATATGACTACCCTTAACATTTCTTTTATCTACCTGACCACAATGACTAGTGTTGAACAAATTAACTAATCAAGGGATAACGGAAGCTGGGATGGACATTATATATGCTGATAAATTATTAGAAAAATATGTTCAGTTCAAATGACATGTCAAAATCTGACTGATTGAACCTTTCAAACTTGTTAAAAACTTGATAATACCACTACTATACTAATATATTACTCTATTAATATACTACTCTACTAATGGTTCTACATACATACACATATTTTTGTATTTCTTACCTTATTGCAAATAGTTTATGGAGTCAATCACATATAGAGTACCTGTTGACATTTAAAAAAGAGAGGCTAATTAAAAACAAACGTAAAAATTGGGGCTACAGCCAGGTCAATGTTTTAGTCAGTATACTTTTATGAAATATAATGTAATACAATATAATATAATATAATATAATATAATGTAATATAATATAATATAATGCCACATAATATATTGAAATATAATATAGTATAATATAGTATAATATAATATAATATAATATACACACAGTTTCTGTTGATAATGTTTGATATTTTTATTGTCTATTTTAAAAACACCCAAAAAAAAGAGAAAAGGAAGATAAGGAATATAATATGTTAGTCTTTAAGATTACTCTGACATTAGATTCGTTGCAATGCAAATAATTTGGTAGAGGATATTAAAGATAGGATAGCGGCGTTCATTTTGTATCATGGGATAATATAACATTGTTTAATTACAGAGCAGTATTAAAGTTGTTCCTACCAAGTTGTTGACTTGTTCTATAACACACGTTCTTCATGCATCTAGTTTTTAAATTGGTGTTCCTCTTGGCCACCTACGCTAGACATACCCAATCAAAATAGGGAATAGTTAATTGTTAAAACAGGAATATTTAATTAATTTGGGTATTTATTTATAACTGTAATTATTTAATATCTGTCCTCACCTAAGGTATGCTGAAATTAAGCCACATTTTTAAACTGATGATCTGCTATTACTGATGACAGATATTTAGATATCAAATATATATAAAAATCAGTTAAGTTACATATATAGTACGCAGTATACCGTAATAAGGTTTAAAACATTTTAATACTATAAGAGGTAATCTAATAGTCTCGGGAATGATGGACTTGTTTGCTACTAAGGTACAGTCACTAGTATTGTAGTAGGCTAGCTGGGAACATAATATACTTATTTGCGCACAAATTGACGCTTAGACTCTGCAGTCACGAATTCACAAATCATGTTAGCATCATAATACCGAATCTTTTTGTTATCAGAAAGGCACTGACACTTGTTAGTAACAAATTTTCGTTCTTTTCTTTTATCTCGCTTGATAATTTTCCATTCTCATATTTCATCTTACGAATAAAGTCAACGGAAAACGCATCATCATAATATTCAGTAGGTTCACCGCCCAGTTGAAACTTTAGGGTCTTTTCAACAAATGTTGTATAAAGATGTTTCGTAAACATATCCCCCTTAATTGTAAAAGTCATGTCAACATTTAACCTAGTCAACATGGCTCTCTTGATCATGTCGACACCAGCCAAAGCGAGCTGGGCAGAGCCTAGATCGCCGGAGTTCTTAAAATCAAGAGAATAGGTACCTACAAAATCTTGTAAAGTAGTAACCATGTTAGTTATGTTATTGTGAAGGGTTCAAGTGAAGTCTACGATACTGAAGGCAAAAATGACTTAGTATGATTTAAGATGAATGCATAAGCTGTTTATATAGAATGGTTTTTCACATATACCAATTTAAGTGACAATTCATTGGGTACATATACATATAATTTGAATTACCGTAAATATGTGGGAGGGTTAGATTTTGCTTTCAGCACATTTCATTCGTACTTAAAGATTGACTTGACACATATCATGATTTGGTAATACGGTAATACATCTGTATTCTTTTCCAATCCTGTATAGAAACCAGTCTCTTTGCAAAACGCGCTTCTGCCTAAAGCAATAAGCACCGAGTGGTAATATCACTTTATTGGCACGTTTATTGTATGATAGTAATGACAGTACTATTGGTCTACAGAAAAGTTAAAAATATATTTAGATCAGCTGCTCATACTAGCGGTATCGACAATATATTATATGTTACGTACGGTTACAGTTAGAGTTGTTATGAGCGCCATCTCATTTCTTGATTAAGCAACCTGCTACTGGCTATCTGCTGCTATATATGCATGCATACACACATGCATACATACATAGAGGTAAGCACAATCCAAGGGAATGGCAGTCTCCCCAATCCTACGACATTAGATTTTTGACCTGAAACTGGTTTTCAAAATTATTCCATATAATTTTGTAGAAACTGTCAAATCTGGGGTAAATGTTGCTACATCTGTATCTGGTATCTAAACCAATTACTGGAAGACAGTGAATAGATAATCGGTTCTAGTTCCCTGCGGCGACTAGACACATACCTTAATGAATTAGCTAATGAGCCACTCAGTTACGGGAGAACAATATGATCATCGAGATAAGTTCAGATATTCCCAGTGGGTCCCTGTGATCTTTCATGAATTTTATTAGCCAATACAAATATTTATAACTGGCCCCATTTAGGTTATTGGACACAGTTATATGGGTGTTAACCAAAAATCAGTGCTCGCACGAAAACAAAGTAAAAAAGAAAACAAATCAATAATAAAGGACCCGCTCACACAAACGCTGTAACACTAGCAAAAAACACACAGGCACTCATAACCCACACAAATATTTGCATCCAATTATATGTATGTAATAATCACATCCTTGTTGTAATACGTGGTCCACTGTTGGCAATCGCATACGATAATCATTCTTCAGATCTCTCGCTCATTCGGAAGTCAAAGAACTGCCTACTAACATTAAATAGTGGCAATAGTCATTATTCACATTGTAATATATCAGCCCATACTGATCGGTCGCATTGTGCAATTTCCACATTAGCGCCTAGGCGAATCAAAGCATCGATCCCTTCTGAAGTGCAACGGTACATTTATTACAGCCAGTTACCAAGAGAGTCGGTATACGTGCTTTATGCAAAGGAGCACGTTAATGGTCCTTACTTTGGTAATCTCTCTCATTTTAAACAAATCCGGGTAACAGGAACACCTCTGTTTCTACTTATAAATTTCAAAAATAACTGTGACAAGTAGTTTACTTAGTTATTGGTTTAACCCATGCTCAAGGTCTAAGACACGCGCACAGTGCCCTCGGTATAATTTAACTATTTCAAGAATGCGATGATAATACCGATCGAGATCAATTATTAGGAACTATCAATAACAATAGGCAGATCTACCAATCTCTACACATAATAAAATGATCTCTGTGACAATAACATTAATAAGAAATATATATAAGTGCAGTAAAAAATAAATGATTTTAATATCACCTCCTGGTATGCACGTGAAGGCAACTGTTATACAGGAATTTATTTCAGATAGATACACATGATAAGCCCATCTAATATCATACGTGTTTGTTTGTTTAGGAATTCAATAAAAATGGAATTGACCAATGAATTAGTAACACTATTTCTCAATAGTGCCGGTTACCAAATGTAGAGATGGGATTTATTTTTGTTTTTTCAGCAAGAGTTACTTACCTACTAACAACTTTTTTTAAAAAAAAATCTCTTATAAACCATGTTGGAGCAATATATATTATTTCATGGCCGTAACCTTTACATACAATTTAAATTGGATTATAACTGGTCAATGACGTCAGACATTTGCAAAAGAGGCTTATCCATTCTCAAATACATAAAGGAACTATGCATATCTTTATTGTGAGCTAATAATCCTAAACATATTTGTTGAATGTAGAAGAAGCTCTCCGTTAAGCAGGTGATATATATGATAATGGTAATGCTAGTAGTGCCCTATACCATTCTCTCAATAAAACATAATGCTCTCATTAACAAATAAATCCTGCCTGTCTTCGGGATTATTTTAACAAATGGCGTTGTACACAAAATTTCCAATAGTCTTAACAGTTAATTTGGTTATTAAAGAAATATCCTATAGCTAAAACCGATGCATGTGAGAGTATAACTTGTCAATGATGCACAATTTTAGAGTGGTCTAAGTTGTATAAATTAGTTTGAATTGTTTTTTTTTTTTGTTTTTTTAACAAATTGCTGCATGATTATCTATTTTGTTTTGTAACAGTAGCAAATTACCTCCTAATGTCCTTAACAATGGATAAAAATGGGGTTTTCATTTATGTATTTTAGGATCCCTTTAAAGCATAATATGCACGACTAACTATACTTGTTTTTTATAATGTTGAAAGGCAATATTCTTATAAAATGTAAGTGCAATATTCTGGCTAAACCTTACGTCGCTTTTAGGGGTAGTTCCTTTAATCCTGAAACAACATAGCAGAATTTATTTTTATAGAAACTGACCCCGCCAATGCCAAAGAATTTGATATTTTTTTGCAAAACTTTATTTAGATTTCAATAATTGTGCTAATGTGATAATAACCTTAGAACGTAACCTTATGCTGCGTTAAGGGGTACTTCCTTTTATCTTAAACAGCTATAACAGAGTTTTGTTTTATACAAACTGACCTCGCCAATATCGAAGTATTTTATGTTTGTATGTATAATAATTGTTAGGACTTCAATAATTGTGTTGATATAAAAGTAATTTAACACATTGTGGACAAGCTTCAAAATTAAAGGAATTGCATGTAGGGTAACTATAATTAACAATTATGGTTACACAGAACTTCGGGTCACGTGAAGATTTTTCTCTTCATGTGTAGTCTTGGGGTTTGTAAGTTGCAAAAGCACAGGTCATTATCAATTGGCTCTCTTTACATTCCACAAACCATAAGTTATGAAGATAACAGAGCAACAGCATAATTTGCAATTTGCATAAGGGCCAATAGCATCTTAGACCAAAAATTAATTAAACTCCATCCCAGTATCCAGAGATTCGCTCGCCAATACAAATTCACTACAAACAAATTATCTATCAATCTATATCTTATTCCACTAGCCAATACCGGGTGGAGACAGTTTGTGAACTTATCATTATCAATCACGAACCGGGGTTCTTTTGTGAGTCCAGATTGATTAATCGATGCTAATTAGAATTAATCGCATACTAAAGTTAGCTTTTATTATCGCATCAATAAGGTCGATGCCACGATCTGATAATATAAGTATCATATAGGACAAACCGTATAGCATTCAAAAAATTATTTTAGAGCAAAGCTTGTAAACTGTTGTATTCTTGAAGATCGTTTTACACATGCATGTATACATAGTTCTAATGCTGGAATATAATATAAATATATTCTTAAAAAAAGTATAAAACTAAGCAATAAAAACAATAATACTCATATATTATAAGCCTTGCTATAAAAAAACGACTTAAGGCTTATAAAATAGTATGTCAGAGCCTGTCGTAGAACTGTGTAATAAACAATGTGACTGGCAGTTGGTTCTTGTTAGGCTAAAAAATGTACCCTTAATATATCGATCAGGTATACTACTTGGGATTGGTGTACCTGCGCCGCAAGGGAAAAGACTTCATTCTTAGTGCCAAGAAATATATATTTAGCTTCTGATATAGACGCGCTTCTGTTTTTCATATTACCAAATATAACGCATCCTATCTTAAGCAAGCACATACAAAGAGTCACTGTAAAGTTAAAATTCATAGTGTTCCAGGCTCTTGTTGTTTTTGATTATAAGCGTCGATTATTGCAAACCTTAAGATGTAAAAAAGCTTAAGTCAATGCCATTATTTTTTTTTGATTCAATGACGGGATTTTACTTTGAAATCCTTGTGGTTATTGGTTATCATTGTGTTATTCCTCTTAATAATAATATTTCATTATACACTACGTATTCATTTGCTAATTCAAACTGGCGTATAGATAACATTGGAACTCGATGCTTTCAGGGGTTCGCAACTAACTAACCCAAACGATTTATGTGCATTGAATGGTAATTATAGCACTTTTGTAAACACTACCGTAAATTTATACGGGATAAAGATCTCTCAACCATATTCCGTATTGTTGATTGTCCAATAATTATGGATATCAAAAGGTATAAAGTCCTTCTTGTAACTTAACTTTCTTTAATTTGCGGCGTCTTTCGCGTGCGTTGTATTACGTTCAATAAAATTGAAGTTTGGCAGTTTGTATACTGTTTAAATAAATTAATTATTTTTAATGTAATTAGTACCAGACTTTATGACTGTTATATGTACGCATAGTTCAACATGATTTCAATCACTGGTATCAGCTTGGTACACCGTGTACTTCAAGTTGTTCTCTTGGTGGGAGTAACAACTGGACGCGTGGTCAACATAGGTAATTACGTTTTTTACACTCTATTGGTTTTTCTTCAGAGCAATTATATTAATACCTCGCATACTTACTTGCCCCTTAGTGCTATCGATAACAAAACCAAACTACAGCAAACCAAACTACAGCCATTCATGAACTAACTTTTTTTCGTGACCATCAGAGAACCCACCCGTATTCTCAGGGGAAAACCAGGATCCACCTAAATGTGTCTATAGCCACGATGAACCCCCTACCGGACTTCCTATGGTTATGTATCCTCTCTATTATGACCTTCCCCAATATAACCACGTCACGGGTGCTTGTACTGATGAGCTTATCAAACGCATTAGTAAAGGATGTAAGTCAATCCTTGCTGTAATTAACCCTGGCAGTGGACCCGCACCCGTTGGCAGTCAAGGCTACAATGGCTACCAGGTTCGTGTACAATTCTTATTATTTTCCGTGTATAATGATTCTATACTATGGGATAGTATATATTTATGTTTAATAAAATATTTCGTTTTTGATACGATGCAAATATTAAATACACGGTACGATAAATACCAAGCTTAAAGACGATGAGAATATAGGGGTCGATTGGGAATGAAAGTAAATATTAAAATAGACTATAATAGAGCACATTTAGGTCGCTTGCATCTATAATTCTAGGCCGACATAATATAATACTCATATTGACACAACTGAAAATTTGTACAGGCATGCACTAGAATGATGGACAGAAACGGTGTTCAGATGATCGGATACATTAAAACAAAGCTCTCTACCCAAGTATACAGTGGAAGATTTACGTATCACGGAGTTAGGTGAGTAGCATATTATTCTCTTATCCTATGTATAGTTGATTAAATTGATGCAGTTAAAAAATAAAATGCATGTAATAGTAGTACATTAGTATATTGCTGATCTATCAAGTGGTTGTTTTCTTACACGGTTTTGGTTAACAGGAACATGACTGACATC
>NAOQ01000413.1:29454-60778 GCA_002751075.1 Ichthyophonus hoferi
AGTGAATTGCCATGAGTGCTTTGTTTGTTATTTACATGGTAGGGGAAGAAGCCCAGCCGGAGGGGCTACCACAAGTATCTTGAGGCATAGCAGGAAAATCTACATGGAAAGCAGAGGGAAGGTCTGCAGCCTTACGTGCGGAATCCTCATCTACTGCATCGGCCCAACGCTGGGGTGCAGAATATTCGCCCAAGTCATCAGAGCCGTCTTCTTCAAGATCAAGAAGCTGTAGGTATGTGTGTTAATGTATGCATTTATATATTTATGTACGTATGTATATATTCATGAAAATCAATGTGATTATGAAGTACAGTCAAATAGTATGTTATGTTCAGTAGAGGAAAAAAAAAACAGAATAAGGCAACAGAAACAAGTACATAGCAGTCTTGAAGATATTTATGTTGATGTGTGTTATTATGTGGGTATAGGCAATGAGATAACCCCATCTTACTGTGAATAATTTATAGCTGTGATTAAATATTTCCCACTCGCTGGAATATATATAGTATTATTCTAACTGCTGAGGTGTCCATACATGCTCACTTACGTATTCCTCAGCTAGATCTAGAATGCGATCCTTGGCTGGTTCAATGAGATGCCTTGGTCCCCTGATTGACACTATATCACTGTTGCCAATTTCCTGGAAACACACATCTACATTACTCTCATGAAAAGCCGATGAATGATCAATTTATTATATGTATTGCATGATAATACCTATGATGGTATCTATGTATAAGGGCATGTGTTGTATTGTACTGAATGTATTTAAATGCATGTTTGTATACAACTTTGATAGCTTACTGTGTCCAGTGACCCCCACACAGTGGTACACATTAATCATCAATCTGACCGGTTTCAATAATTTGTTTTTAATTTTAATGCGCTTGGGGGAAAACCCCGCTCACTCGTTTTTTAACTATTAATTGGCTGTTGTAAAGCCAAATAGATGGAAATACAAACAACAATTAAGAAAAAGCACATAAAGAACATAATACAGTTGTCGTAATATTAGCAAAACTATCAGAATAAAGACAGTAGATGGGCAGTACTTACTGAAGAAGGGAATACAATTTGTACCCCGAGCTGCTTTGAGAGCCGCATTACCATCTTACCACCTGAACCAATGAGATGCCCGTGTACACGATGATCGACCTATATATAAACAATATAGATAGTTAGCAGGAGGATTGATTATGTAAATTAAAAATAAAATCAAACTTAAAATGAAATGATTGGCTTACGGATAAAAGAAATATGAAATGCTCCAAAAGAAGAACATTTAGCAATGCAGAAATAGTCAGTGGGGCAGAGCAATATATATATATATATAGAGACTAAAGTACTAAACAAAAGGAAACAAAACGTGCACAAAACGAGACAGAGATCAACAAGGAATGCAACCTCTATAGTATCTTCCACAAAGTCGTTAGATTGACCAGACTGAGTCATTAGTGACTCAATAATATCTTTGGCTGCCTCGCATGATGCCTGGTAGCCCGTCAAGGTTATCGTCACTGTGCCAGAGGCATCATCACCTGACCTATCCTGTGCCTGTACGTATAGCAAGAGAAATAGAAAGGGTGCAATTAGTAAGGTAAGTACTAAAATCTTAACATAAATGTTGGGTCTGTTTGTTTGCTTTGCAAGACCATATACATGTAAAGTACAGAAGGATAAAATAAACAACAGAGAAATCTCACTAGGTCTAAAATGATCGAGAAAGTGATTGAAGAATATACCTTAGGAATGTCGATCTGACAGCCGGTGTTATTACGAATGCTATTGATGGTTTGACCACCCTTGCCAATCACACGGGATACCATAGAAGCATCTACCTCAACTGTCAAAGTAAAACTACGTAGTTCCTAAAGGGGGCGCAATATTATGTTAGAATCAGATAACATTTAAGCTATGAAAAAAAAAAAACAATTAAATGCAGTGGATACATACACATACAACCATAGATAAATGAAAACCCAAGTCACATACAGGTACAGGGGTACACACCACTTACTCTCTCCTTTCTCTCCTCATTGAGGTCGGTCAAGCGATCATTAATGTAGTTTTTAGCCTCTTCTAGCTTATCCTGGGGGCCAGTCAACACCACCTCATCGCTATTACGGCTAGGGAATCGCATCGTAACCCCAAACTTATCCCTTAGATAGCCGGCATTCTGTATACCCCCACATCCATTCATTCATGTCAACAACCAATCCAAATGGACTTGGGGTTTAATACAGGTTCATAATTGGCTTAATTATTATTCTCATGCAAATACACACAGGTAAGTATAACTACAAGGTAGGTGGTATATATATGGACACATTTACAGAAATATATGCATGGTATATGCGTTTATGTCTTAATATATATACATATATATAACAGCAGTCCAAAAGAAAAGAATACATAAAGAAAACCACACCCAGCCAATCAATATAGCTTACCCTGCCTCCTCGACCAATCAAACCACCGTGAAGTTCTTTAGGAATTTCAATGGCCACCTGCACAGGTACCAAGGCCTAAAGGAGCAACCAATTAGATGAGATGTTTTAATGCGTCAATTAGATAAGCCAAATTAATATATTATAGAAAGAGAAACGTACCAGTAACTCAGCCTTGGCGGACTCGACATCATCAGGGAGGCCTGAAATGTGTACAATGCTATCCTCAGATGCAGAGGAAATATCGCTACCACGTGCTTGGGGAAACCTAATAAACACCTACATATGCATGTATTATAGATTATAATATAGGTGTATATAGGTGTATATATGATAAAGTATTAGTATAGGTATAATTAGGCGCTAATGAGAAGAAAATCATAACATCAACCAGAAGGATGGTCACATAATATATTAAAGGCGTTTATTGTAAGTACAATTCCATTGCATTAACAGCTAAGCATATATATACAAAGATGTATACACTAGCAAAGAAAAACTGATGTAATAAAACATTGTATATAACATACACACATACACACCCAGAAAGGTAGCTAAGTTATCAAGTTACACCCACATACCTTGTATTTATTCCTGATGGCCTGGAGACGATTGCCACCTTTACCTATAACACTTCCATAGTGAGAGGGATCAATGGATACATCTACTGTCACCTCGTTTGCCTATTTATGTTATGTTATCATATTAGGATTGTATTGGCTGTTCATTCGACATATAACATGCGTAATTAGGTAATATTTGTAGTTAATAAAACGTACACACATTACTGTTACAGCGTCACAATAATTTAATATAATACAATATACATATACCATTTTTTCAATGATATATAAATAACAGTCTATTAACATTAAAAGCTGTATCTAATATATAAACTAAATATAATACAAAGAGCCAATTATTCTTTATCATATGTATCCCACAAGTCTCACTTCAATCATTTATACAGCTGACAATCGCCCAATCATACACTTTATGACAAATAGAAAGGCGAATGAAATACACTTACTGCAGCTTCCAGTAGCTTCTCAATATGTGCTATAGCCGTGGTCACATCATCTTTCTTTCCTCTCAGAGTAATCATTCTTTCCTGCACGTCCAATACATTAGTTAGTAGCTAGCTCAAAATATTGCAATGAGATATACATACATACACAAGAGATAGAAGGCAAAGAGTGAAAGAAAATGAATGTAATGTTATAATGTAGACAACAAAGTGGAAGTATTTGAGAAGTTAGGTATAATCAACCATTAATATCATAAAAAGCAGTCCAAACACCCACACGTTAAAAAACTCATTGCCATCTTTGCAGCCAAAAGAAAACAAGACTTTATAAGCAAATAGTTAGAAAATGGTAAGCAGAAATAGGAAACCAACACCTACCCTTCCCATCATCGTTGACACACCAAGTTCCTCCATTAGGTATTTGGCCAAGTTGTTATTGTTGCGATAGAATATATTGGCATGCTCAGCAGGGACAGTTATTGTCTCTACCACTCGAGTAGCCTGGTTGGGATGAAAGGCTGTTGGTATATATAGTATAGATATCATAACTAAACATAGATTAGAAGCAATCAGTGAGTTATAGCTGTATACACATTAATATATATATATATTCTTCCTAAAAGAAGAGTAATAGTAGAAGGTGGGGTGAAATGTTTTGTAAGAGAACGTAGTAAAAGAGAATATAAAGGGTGAAGATATGTACAGTAGGGCAATATAACATACAAATTCTGCAATCAACTCCTCCAACATTAATCGGGCCTTAAGTGCGTCTTGCTTTCTTCCGATAACAAGAATATTTTTCTCTTCATCATTGCGAGCAGGGAAAACAATGCGGGTGTCTGTTTCTACAAACATACCATGATAATTAGCAAGTTAAAAGTGTCGAAATAAGCCAAGTCTTCATTATACCAATCAATCAAATATTATTATAGCCTTGTAGAGTTAAAGGAAATCGCTAAACATGATTGTGTCACAGTGTGACCACAAATCAATCAATTATCTATAATGTTTTAAGACAGCTACATAATTGGATTATTTTAGTGCTTAAAATAAAAAAGATTCAAAACTACAACCATAATGCAATATGTATGTGAAAAGGGAATAATAGAAGAGAAGAAATAAAGGGGGCCTAGAGAGATAAAGAAATGTACGCACAAACGAGTCTTTGTTGATTCATTGTTAAAGAAATGTACTTATGTCGGCGTATGCATGTATGCATAACCTTTTAAGACATATATCCATATTTGGGTAATTACTTACTCTCTTGGATCAACTTCTTATTGACTCCATCTTTCCCAATAAGGAAACCTAGCATCTCCAAGGAAGCAGGAATGGTCTCCACATGGCCCACCAATGCCTGCCATTCAATAAATTCTAATTTTAACATGGCGAATCAACCTATTCTATACCAACAAACAGCTAAGAAAGATACTTACACAAATTATATGATCTCATAGTTATCTTTATCTACTTTCTTTCCATAAAACAATCAATATACAAAATAATAATAGGTAGACTAAGTCACCATAAAAACATTAGTATTATGCAAATAAGCGTAATTATTATAACAATTATCTTCTTACATAAATAGCAACACATACGGCCCGTCTTCATAGATGCATATATCAATAAATACCAATCGTTTCCATGGAAACCAACATCCTATCATAGCCTATAAATACATATTACCTTTTCCGCAGCAAGTTTTTGCAGCATTTTTTTAGCCTTAGCAACGTCTTCAGCAGGGCCTCTTATCGTTATTATATCGGACTTGGCATCTCCCTGAACACCAATCAGTTCAATATAAGTATATTTCACTGGTTTCCCCCCTACATTATACTATATTATACTATGCCAACCCATTATATACCTATGTGCCAAATAAAACATAAGTAGTACCCCAGAGGAATTATTTCTAACTGGATGTTTCAGATGTACTATTATACCCCACTCTCTCCTGTTAATTGATCTATGTACCTCATAAATGATTAAGAGGTAAATTATTTCATGTCAATAACAAAAAACCAAATCACAATTCTCTCGCATATACACTACAAACATTTCACACATACATATATACATACATACATACCTCATGTGGGAACAGAATCGCAACGTTGTTGCAATCCTGTTGGATGCTGCGAACCACAGCACCCTTAGGCCCAATTAGTGATGAGTGTAGATGAGGCTCTACCTTGACTTCAACTTCACTGATCTTCACCTGATTGATTGTTAAAACTTAGGATTGGAAGGTGATTACCAGTTCAATATTTAATATTTTAATTGGGAAGGCAATCTGGTAGGATCTGGCATGATATACACATAAATACAAATAAATATATACAAGTATGCATATACAAAAGAACATGTTGCAAGACCGTCAACTTCGAAGGAACATGCAGTACAGCCGATAGGTTGGCAACAAGCAGATCAGGAAATGATTGATCCAATGTTAGTTATTTGGAGGACGTTCTTAATATGATGAAATGATTCGTCAATGCAGATAACCGAAATATTAAAAATAGGACTAATAAAGACATTAGCTAAAAAATCACCCAAATAAGGCCACTACTAAAAACACATGGTAGGAGGGAAGAAAGAGAAAGGTATTATACCAATTCAGCCTGAATAGCAAGTAGCATCTTCTGGGCCTTGAGACAATCATCCTTCTTACCAACAACAGTAATGATATCGGTCTCTAGTTTCTCCTCGGGTATAATAACCTAGCCATAATACATACACATATCATTAGTTTAGCCACCTCGCCACTATCCAGATGGCATTTATTGCGTTGCATAATAATCCTATACTTTATTAGAAACAATACATCGATATACAATAAAACAAACGCCAAGGGAAAAAAACAGTAATGATAAAAATGAAGGCTCACAATCGACAAGTACAAGGTATAGTATAGATGCCAGCCCAGTTTTTGAAATTATTACAGAGTTTTGAACCCACCATAAGCAAACAAGCATTTTAGCCACATTCGCTATCACTGATTATATTAGTAAAAAAATAAATAACTAAAACTAATATAAACACATAAAGGTACCCTGGGTAGACTCCAAATAGAAATACAATTGCACATAGAATAGAATATGTATGTAATAAAAATACAAAAGTGAAGACAAAATGAAAATGAAAACAGATAAAATTGATAAACTAAAACAGAAGCATGGGGCAATCTACCTTTGTATTGGTAGAAGTACGGATCTTATTAATGTTTGCTCCGCCTTTACCAATAACTTGGCTATGATATTGTCTGAATACAATCACCTTGAGTGTAAAGTTTTTCTCAATCTACATAGGCAATTAGAAGAGACAGTTAGTATAGTCTAGTATTGTATCGTATTGCATTTATAATATAATATATATGAGAATAACGCGTTTTAATATTAATATTAATATCACTAAAGACAATAGCAAATTTATGACATAAACATATGAGAATCTAGTTAAGTTATATGTATCTCTATGTAGGCACATATGTGGTCAAATACAAGTTCATGTCATTGCAAAAATGTGTATTTTTGTGTATACAAATACATATATACACAAAATCTACTTACCAGGTCAGCAACAACTGGCTCTAATTGAGCTACAACAGAATCCACTTCCTTTCCGAGTCCAGTGATTCGGACCGTATCGCTGGAGTCAGTAGGAGAAGGGAATTTAATGATAAGAGAGGGGTAGGTCTCCCTCACCTGAGATGATGGAATATGCCACGCGGCTACTGTTAGTAGATAGTATACAGGGCCTATGGTATATGGCTTCCTATATGCACTCGCTTATCATGTATCAGCCTATATCTGTGTTGGGGTCTTTTTCGGGTTTCTCTCTCTCTTAGATCATATATATCATTAAATTATATTAAACTATATGAAACTATATTCTACATCCACAAAAGTCGAGTTTCGGTGTTTATTTTCATTCATCTAACCTATATCTCTTCTCATGATCCTATGATACAAAGACAATCCTAATATCATATAATAGCTCCACGAACTTGCAGCAATTGATTTAAAGTCAAGTGGTCATTATTCTATTAAGAATAGGCTAGGCGCGCAACATTTATTTACTCACAAAGTTAGGAACACTAGTAATACAATGGAATCTATAAGATCAACAGGAATAACCATCCTTACTTAAATGATCAAGGACTAATCAATTAGAATATTCTTGTTCGCTATATAAGTCACTATGGTAATAATATCTCTTACTATATCTGCATAATATATTCCATAAATTATTTCTCAACACACACATTGTCATTCCCATACTCTTTATATATATGAATCATTAAACATACTTGCAACAACATTTAGCTAATAAATAACTATAATGAGATACAAGGAGGTAAGGTAATAATAAAATAAGGTAATAGTGTCATAAATACATACCTTACTCAAGGAGAAATCAGTTTTATTGCTAATAATTAGACCATGAAACTTCTGGGGAATAACTATTTCAACAGTCTTGGTGTCGGTTTGCTTGGTAACTAAATCCTGAGGGTCCAAGTATCTATATTGTCACCAGCCATAACATGCATATATATAATCATTATATGCATATATATAAGTATAAGTATGTGTATTTGCATAGGTATAGGTGTATATGAAAGTATCTATGTACGTTACAGTATAATTGACATATAAGAACATATTCCTAAGCAACAAGTGATAACTACAGCACACCATTCAATCATAACCATACATACTTCTATAGCAGTCTTAGCCTTCGCTACTCCAATTGGTGTTCCCTCGATAATCAAACGATCTTCTGGATCGTTTTCCTTAGGAAAAGAGACCTATATGTGTATATGCATGTATGCGTACGTGTATGTATATTAGTTACTAGTGCATATATAAATCAATGACTTGTATCAATGTGCAAAGCAGTTATAGACACAAATGTTGGGCAAATAAAGACTGTCGTATAATTGCATGGGTTTGGGATAGAACGCAGACTGCTGGGATAAATGGAATAACAGTATACCTGTTATGTGTTGATGTAATAGAATATGTTTGTATAATGTTACCCATATATACACATATACACATATAGTAGGTGAAAAAGAATAAACCATAACAAGGTAGCCACAGGGCTAACGAGAGTTAGCAATACAAACTAAAATGTTATACAATTTTAGTAATGAATGGGACCGTAAGAATACTACAACTAAAGCAAACAAAAGAAATCATCACATTGGTATATTAATATTAATATATTTTATAATATTATATATAAAAATATATTAAAATATATGGTGCCAGGAAATAGGAAAGCAAAATGACTCTAACATTGTTGCACAGAGAACATCGCCAAATTTCTGCAAGCCAATAGAATACGAAATTGCACCCACACAGTCAAGATTAAAGGAGCTGAACAACCCACCTCCACAGCACATTCTTCTTGAATGCGCTTGATATTCTGACCACCTTTGCCAATAATATGCTTGTGATAGTCAGGGTTGACTCGCAGAGTAGCCATGGCTTTGGTCCGGGCCTATCAACACGTTGTAATATAAATAAATCCGTGACTCCAAGCCATAAAGACACATACATATCATAATTACTTTCTCTCATTAGATACTGTTCTATATTTAATATCGACACGTATTATTGGCATACATCTTATATATATATATATATATATATATACTGACTACCCTATTACTATTATATCACATCATATACACATACACATACACTCAGAAATGAATTAAATTATGCACAGCTCGTCTGTCTATTAGGTAGCAATTGAGATAAAGGTTATACTTACTAAGAAAAAATATTAGCTGTATTTAAAATCAACCATGATCAGAAAACAGATTATTTGCCTATAAGAAAAATAGTAATATATGTAATATTGAATATAAACTACAATAAAACGCACTCAAATAGAACTACATATAGCCTTCCAGCTAATGTCAGAGAAAGAAGAAACACTATTAACATTCATAAAAATAAAAATACAAAATTAAAGTTAAGTAAAAATGTATATCATCCGGACCGGATTTTAACTAGAGAAATATAAAAAACATTTTAACATTGCAAAATCAATCAATGACCTACCAATTCAGCTATAATAGGGCTTAGTCTGGCTTTGATCGCAATCACATCTTCGGTTGGCCCTTGGATCTCAATGGTGTTTTTAGGAGTGAATGTAATTTCTAGCTCACTGCTAAGACCCTGTATGTGCGTGTATGTTTTTGCAGTGAAAAACATACTCTAATAAGTAAACCACAAACCATAATATAATAATACAAGCATTTGAATGTAGTGCACGTAAAGTCTTTGTGGATTGATTTATATACTCTTATACTCTCAGTAAATATGATTATTTTCATGTACACTATAACATAGTGTTACTTAGGGTTAGGTTCATGATTTAAAGTACATGACTAGCTAAATCTATATAGTATATATTGGTAATGGTCAAGCGGTAATTTAACATGTGATAATGAATACAGTCTTGCTATTGAAAAGACACTCACAGGAACTAAATGAGTTATATAATAATAAAAATACTAGTAATAGTAGCAATAGCAATAATAAATATAATAGTAGTAGCCATAATACCAATAACAAACATATGTAAGTTAAAAACAACAGACCGTAATTGACCTAATACCAGAAACCAATAAATGAACTATATGTGCATACCTCACGAAGAGATTGGTCAACCGATCTCCTAGAGCCAATGATATACTTGTGTAACCAGGTAGGGCAGATCACTGTCTCTATCATCATGCTATTGGCCTGTAGGTAACCAATAAACAACACCAGTGCGTTATTAAAAGAGGGATAACGTATAAGAGAGGAGTGAGAAAGGGAGCCAAGGGGAGGAGGAGGGTAAGAGAGAGAAATTAATACAAATATTTATATTTAATAAATAATATCAAAGTTACACAATTCGTCGATAAAATATTACTGTATTGGTAACCAATTAATGTTTATCTAACGAATGACTGGAGTTGATGTCTATGTATGCCAACTATTATCGCCATAGTCCCAAAGCGTATAAAGAGATAAACATAATAGGTTGAAAAATATATCGTATTGTGGAAATCACCGCAGAGCTCAGTATTTTGGATACTTATTGATCTATGAAATATACGAATGTTTAGTGTTTTATACTATATAATGTTTAAGCTTGCTTAAATAAAATCATTAAAAAATGCCCAAGGCGTTTATTCCATTAGTAGAATATGTTACTGAATTAGCTTAATTAATTAATTAACTTTTCAATTTAGGTGGTCACAAAACTATGGGATATTTATGGATACAAACATGGACAACTTTAAATTCAACATAAAATATCATAACATAATGATGTAACATAAAGTAATACAATACTATACAGTAAAACATGAATAGTAAAACATAATACCATCTCAGCACACAGAATATATTACCATAACATATACTACAATACAAAATTAGAAAGAAAAAAACCAGACTCGTGTACATAATACACACATATCTACATATACCGCCCTACACACACATACCTTAGAAATAACCACTTCCAGTGCCTTTCCCAACTTACTGCCCTCTCCGAGCAGTACAATCTCATCGGTGTTCTCTTCTTCAGCAGGGACATTAACCACTACCCCCACCTCCGTGTATATAGCATCTAAAACCTTGCGAGGCCGTAACCATTTGTGCTGGTGTTTAGGAATAATCATTTTAAGGCTACGTGTAGAGGCCTTTATAGTGGTATATCTCTGCTTAATAATAGATACAGCAGCATCTACCTCCTCCTTATTACCGTACACCAAAACGTTGCTATCACTATTTGAAGGCACATAGATCTGCGGACCGCCCAAGGGATATTGTTTCAATATTAGTTTAATTACTTATCTTATTATTAAGGTTTAGGTCAGGTGTAATGTCCTAAATCATGCTATGATTAGTTATAATATATAATGCTTGAAATATAATAAAATGCAAGCAATGAAAGAACTTAATACAAAACATGAAATATTAAAATAAACAAACCAACATTACATACCCGTATTCCTACATATAAGGCAACAACAACACGCCACACCACAACACAATCCATACACAGTACAAGCAATCCACCCCCACCTTAACAGAGGCACCAGCCGTGGCCACGATAGCGTCGACTTCACAGTTATTAGGGCCAAATACCAATAGGTGATAATGATTATCAATGTTAATCAGCTCTCTACCCTGTCTGGCTCTCTCTTCACTGGCTGCCTTTAACTCCAAGGCGGCTGACTCCACCCCCTCTTTGCTCCCTGTCACCCTGACCTTGTTGCTGGACTGTGATAGGTGGTGTGTCAGGCATATTATATACTATATACTATATACTATATACTCTATGTCATGTCATGCACAGTAATTAGAATAAAAGGGTAATAGGTAGAGGAGTGTATAGGTGAGAATATATATAATTACATTACAAAATAATTATGTTTAAAAGAATAAGTAATTGCAAAATAATGATAGTGAAGATAGAACTGTATCTAAATCCGTTATAGGAATGTGTATAGTCTAATATGGTTAGGTAGATATGTAATTAACAAAAAGAATAGGCATATATACTAAATGTACATTAATAGGTAGTACTGGGATCCAACACCAAAGGTAAGTCAGAAAACATAAGATAACATAGCATACCATACCATAGGATAACACAACCTGGATATAGATATATTCACAGGTATAAAACTACAACAGTAATAACCTACCGCATCTCGACGGGGGAACTCAATACGCACACCATGCTTTTCTTGAAGTGCTATCACTTTGGCACCATCTTTCCCTCTTAACATACTAAAATGTTCGACAGGGAGTTGAAGTTCAATGGTTTTCTAGTCAGCCATATGCGTCAAGTTATATGATTAGTTATTAGTGATACAGTGTGGTATATGGAGGAAGGGAAGAAGTGGGTGAGATTGGAAGACTATAACTAGAATAATTAATAAGCCAGGCATAAAGAGTTATGGCTATGGTATATAGACATTATATAAAATGTGTAATTTTATAAAACAGATACATTATTTCCAGTCACACAGGAAGGGATGGATAGTAAGCGAGTGCTACCTGGACTTGAAATTCAGCTTGTAACTTATTCTTAGCTTTGTGCACAGCAGCAGCCTTCCCACTAATCACAAAGGAATATCCGTGTAATTTGTTCTGACTCATCTCGATCTTGCAACTGTGACCATCCCATAGTAATCAATACCAAGCGACAAATGTCCCTTTCTCTCGCTACATGCAACAACTTAGTAGCCAATCATAAAAGCCACATACCAGTAACTTACAAACCCAGTGCAAAATACTTAATGTCTATTTACCAGTACTCAATACTCCGTACCCAGGTACTACATAGGTGTGTATTACTATATATAAGTATTAGTTACCAGCATCCACTTACCCTGTCTGTTCTTGGATCTTTTTCATCTTTAAAGCAACGGATTCTCCAAATCCTGTGGCCTGAACGTCACTAGAAGCTACACGTAACACCTATATAAGGGAGAAAGGTATAAATGATTAGGGACGAAAGAGGTTATGTATATAATAGAATGGCGTGTGGTTGTGGCTAATGAGAACTCATACTAAGTTACGTTATCTCACGAAAACCCATACCATATATATATATATATATATATATATACGCATTGTACGTTGATAGGTTACTTAAATATATGCCTATATTCTACATACATATATACATATAGCCGTATCTCAACGTACACACTTCAAAAATATTCTATGTTCTGTCAATAAAATCATACTCTATAAACCGACATGACATAACCCATGCATAGTAATATATACCCCACAGGCTAGCTATAGTAGCCACGCCCACACCCATCTTTAAGAAATAAAATACTATCTCATTATCGTGCAATAGTACATAGAACATATACGTCTAGCTACCTCAGACACAGTGGATGACTTGAAAGTGGGCATTGCTGTGGCTCCAGCCGGGCCACTTCCCCAAGCTCCCATTGGACGAGTAACAGTTGAAGTGGCGGGAAGAGAAGGGAAAAGATCGGCATAGTTACCTGTAAAGAGATAATGTTATATTACAAGGGAAACTGGGATTGGCTTATATTTTAATATCGTTTAAAAATAAAAATGTATTATTTAGTAAATAAATGACTTGTTGGTCTTAATAACCTACGTGCAATAATTTTAATTTGTTAATTAAATTTAAATTAGAACATAATAAACTATGATTATCCTGACTACTGTATCACCATAAAAAAACAACAATGGTATAAATACACACTATATATGTATTTACATTTAATTCACTATATATATAGAGAGAGCCAAAGGAAAGAGAATAGAATAAAAGTACTGAATATGATTGAATACATATAATTATATAACTACATTATATAAACAATAAGGCTCTTTTCTCATCAATTTCTTTGTTACTACCTGTATATAACCATATAAAACTGTGTTTCAATAGTTTTAAAAATAATATAGGATAGGTAAGAAGAATAATGAGTGTATATAAACATCAAATTACATATAGTTTCTTACCTGTGGTTGAGGTGTAGACTGAAGTTTTCTCGATTTCCTTCTCTTCCTGTGCCATTTCGTTCTGGCTTAAGGCCTATATGTAATACCATTTACTGTTATTAAGTAACTTACATTTACATAAAAATATATTAGGATATTTTGGTGTAGTTATCTCATAAGGAAAGGCACTGAAGTTTAAATGTACAGTTTTTTTTTTTTTTTGTTAATAAAAAAATTCTCTTTTTTCAAGAACTGAATGGTACCTTTATATCAATTGGAATATCATATGAAGATAACTCGGTGTGTGGGAGATAAGTTTTAAAAATATACCTTCGTTTGTTGATAGTTTTTTAACTAAATAAACCAAGAATAAGTAAAATTTTATTAAAGGATCAAGAGTTTTTGTGCTATTCATACGTTCTGACCTATACAACGTCATATCCTCCTTTAAAAAATCTAAGAAGCTATACTATGTTTTCAATGTAATAAGGAATGCCAGGCTAAGGAGTTCTAATAAAGAGTGCTATATTCTACCTACAATACCTATTGTCAAAAATATATCTAATGACTGAAAAATATAATAATTTACTAAGACTAAATTAATATTGATAAGATAAGAGATTTAAGGAAGATGGTTGAGTAGGGATAAAATAGTAAGTAATCATTCTCCTCAAATTATTGTTTTCAATCATAACAAAAGCCTGGCTTCTATATCCAATAACTTACCTCGGAGACAGCAGCGAAGTTATCCATGTTGAATTAGTGACGTTAGAAAAAGGGAATGTCTAATAGTAGTGCAAGCCTGGAGGATGGGGAAACTAAGATATGTATTCATATAAATACATCAATTATTATATAATATTATCAAAATATACCATTAGTAGCAAATAACTACCATAAACATAAACAGCATAATCAACGTATATATTGCTTTTAACACCTACCGGTAGATAACGGAGCTGAATAGAATACTAGAATATAAATATATATATACTCTTTAATCTTTAAACACTCATCACAGTTACAATATAATAACTACAATAACAATGTGTGCCTTTATGTCTGTTTATACCTATGCCCATATATATATAAACACATTAGAATTAGATCAATTAATTAAAATTATGTTTGGTTGCTATGATGTCATTTGCGTAAATCCGGTTATAATGGTATGCGTTAAAATAATTGATAACTAATTATTTATTGAAAATAAAGCTTTAAGCTTCTTAATTGGGCAAGGATAAAGTTTAACGACTAATGATTGGTATAAGATAAAGGTATCTGACCATTCGTTGGATAGAGATAAAGGCGCACTATTTTAAATTTCTATTAATTATTGACAAAAGTGCATTATTGCCATTATTTATATTTATTTTCAATGTGAATTATTGTGTAGTATGTATATTATAAGTGTATAGAATTTACAGATATATTTAGATCTATCTTATATAATTATATCCGTGTATTATATAACTATATAGTATCTATACTCTATAACTACTACACGCGAAACATGCTGCGGTTGTCCTTAGCGCGCTTTTGCACCCCACGTAATATCTATTCTCTTCTTATCTATTTTTCTTCTTTGTACCTATCTAAAACTAATCCGCACAATAATTATAACAAACTTTTCTTCAACTCCGAACACATCAATTTATATTTATTAAGAAATCTCAATAGTAATATCTTCATGTTTTAAACCCTAAACATTAACTATCTACATCCGATTTTCCTTATAGGCATCCTGGAATCATTGGCCTGCTACTCCACATTATCAAGGAGTTTTAGAACCAAAGTTTCGGATGATACCCATAAAAGACCTACTTTTGATGATACCCCTAAAAGATCTACTACTAGTATATATCTACCCCCTATCTTGGTATTCATACCACAGACTACAATTTAACCCCCTCTGCTTCTCCTTTTATACCCACTATGCATTTTACATAATTTGTCCTTTTCATATACCTCTCATCTTCTCCTTAATAACATAGTCATACCTGCTTTAATTTTTTTATTTTATACCGGAAAATCACTTTTTATTTGCTTATTAATCATTTTTCATGTTTTTCTCTTTGCAATGTCATATTTCATGTTTCAACCCACCACCTCCCAAGAGGGAAGTGCAAGGCACCTTCTTCTATTCTAATTATAAAATTTATTATTAAAACCAGGAAAAATTTAGGGTCGTTGTTAAACTAATAAACACAGGTTATCGTATAGTTGAGGTAGAGGGAGAGTGAGAGGGAGGGTGCTATATTAAATATAAATTCCTGTGTACACTTGATTATAATTATTCGCAAGGTTTTATTTGCAAAGATGTATATATAATTATTATGGATATTAAGGATAAAAATATTGCGCAGTAGTAGTATTATAATTAATTAATTAAACTATATTTATTTTAAAAATAATATTTGTATGTATATACCAATTCAGGATATGTGTCTGTCATATCGAAACGCGGAATACACGCTATAAAGCGTGATTATGACGTATATTTGACGCCATTGTCTCATATGCCAACACCTAGTTAGTCCTACCATAATACAATGTGATAAGAGGGAATGAATTATTCACACCAATATATTCTTATGTCTATTTGTAATCATCTATTTAGGTCGACCTAGTAAAGCCGAAAGGAATGTAATAGCAACTGTGGCTGATGAATATTACCGATCCACCCCTTTGTCATATCACGATTTTAATATGGATGACATTACGTTTGGGGTATGTATGTTATGTATGCATGTATGCATATGTATGTGTATGTATGTATGTATGTAAGCATGTATGCATTTTGTATGCATGTATATATATTGTTTTAAGTCATGTATTTATATTATTCATATTGCATCTACTAACTATCCTCTTTCTAATCTAGGTTGGTAAAGATCTTATGAATAATAACGCCCCCTTTTTATATTTTAAACGGGGCCTCCTACCTTTTGGCCTATATCATGCAACACCTTGCACTAGTGTTACTTACTCTAAGATGGGTATGTGCCTGGATATATATATATATATATATATATTGGTATATATATGAATATTTGCATATATGCATGCAGACATGTAGTTATATGTACAACAATGTATATATATATATATATCGTTCTCTCCTTACTTTCCACACATTTTTCTCTATGTATACATAATAATTAACAACATCTCATACCTGTATACCTATGCGCATGTGTTAATGAAGCCCTACCTCGCTAACTATAATCCTATCATATCATAGGTCGTTTTGGTAATTTATCTGATGTGCAATCAAATTCATTGTTGAGTGAGGCGGAAAACTATGCTAGATGTAGATATGTAGGTGGTTCTATTTCATTACCTATATCTCTACTATATATACTCTATAATAACTCTACTATGTATAATATGTGGGTGACTGAATTAATATAGATGGATATATTCCAAGACATGTATATTCCATTGCTTTCTTTCACATTTATTGTTTTTCTTTCTTTTTCTTATTAGTTTGTTCTATATATAGACCCTTTCCATATTTTATCACTTTGCGAAACGCCGATTGGATATTTTTCTCATCATCTAGACTATATTTGGCAGGTGAAAACTATAAAGGCCCAACAATCCCAGTTGTGATTGGTCTATTGTATCGAAGCGTATCATTTTTACTACTTAGTGTTTAATCATTACCTAAAATATGAGAATAATTTTCTAGGAAAACAGATTACGTCATGATGTCATGGTAGTTCTTGAGATCATTTTAATTTGATCATTATGATTATCATCTTACTATATATAGCTATTTGTCAAAATATCCCTACAATTCACTAGCACCTGTATTTATAGTTTATTTCAGTATTTCTATCTTCACCAATTAATATATACATAATGCAGTTGGTATACTAATGCATGATCCTATTCTACCCTCTCCTACTCAATCCTATCATTTTCTACTCTCTCTCACTCTACCCTACAGGAATTGATACTCGACAGTCAGCCTCGTTGCGAGAATGAGACGGTAAACCAAGAATTCGCTGGGTAGGTATATATATATATATCATTGTACATATATGTTTATGATATATTTAAGAGAACTACGTATGATATATTCCTGCATATAGAGATGCGTGGGTAGTAACACTGAGTGTATATTACATTTAGGGCTAGGCTGGGTTGTTGCTGTTGATTGGAAAACGTGTATATATGTTATATATGTATATCATTATCATTATATATATATGATCAGATGTTAATAACCGTATTGCTATTTTATTTTAGTCGAATTTTTCATCCTTTAGGAATATCAAATTTTAATTTCCTTTTGATAAACAATATATATATAAATCTGATTAATAACTTATAATTAATCTTCGATTAGTATTGTTTGATTGCATGTATTGATTTTGATTGGTCCAAAATCGCCCCTCTTATTTTTAACTATATTAATTGTGCATTTTTCTAAACCTTACATAGTTACTTAATCCCTACTCCAATCATTTGACTCCCTCGTTACTCTTTTCCCAACCAGCTACTGTGATTGGCTCGAGGCCATAGAAGCCAAATTAATGGATCATATAATATCAAATCTATCAGCCTATCCCGATTTTCAAGCGGAGCATTTAGTATGTGTAACTACTATTACTATGCTTGTATATATATTCTATTCAATGTATAGTTCTGGTGTGTAATGCATTTTATTTTTCCTTTTCCTTTTAACTATTAATTTTGATTTTAATCTAATCCGGTTTTTTTTTTCTCAATTTATATTACATAATCTGCTTTATACTTTTATTTATATGTTTTTATTGGTTCTCTCTATATATATCTACTTCACGTATTGTTTATATTATATCTCATTTACTATTCACATTTCTTCCCACCCCTATCTGGCCAACCTCATATCTTATACCTTTATACTTTCCATCCTATACCCTATACCATATACCCTATACTCTATCACATATGCCCTATCCTATACCCAATCTTATATACTCTATCCTATATACCCTATCTTATATACCCTACCCTCTACACCCTATCCTATATACCCTATCTTATATAATCAATCTTATTTACCATATCTTATATACCCTACCCTATATACCCTATCCTATATACTCAATCTTATATACCCTATCCTATATATCCTATCCTATACACCCTATTCTAAATACCCTATCCAATATACCCAATTTTATATACCATATATTATACATCCTATTCTATATACCTTATCTTATATAGCATTTCCCTCTTAGGCTAAGAAGTCATCTAACCCCGAACTAGACGATATCGATGTTTTGAAAACAATTTTAAAAAAAATTGTAATGCAGCGAGTTGACACTGAAGGTAGTCATATTCCTCTATTTCTACCTCTCTCTCTCTCTCTCTCTCTCTATTCACTTGTCAATAATCTTCTGTATCTATCTCTATTGCTACATGTTATGGATACCCTTTCTAAGCTCTGCATATATATATATATATATTTTTTTTATTCTATTTTTTTCCTCCTACGCCGCTCTATGCATATATCTATATGTAGATTTTCCTCTTACAATGAATATATATGCTATGTTTGCATTATATATGTATATGCATCCTTTGGGCTAAAAAATGAATAGATATCCTATAGAAATAAATATGACAGGTAAGTGCAACATGATAATTGCTGATGACTACAAACTGATTGGTTCATTGTTATTGTAGTATTATATCCCGCGACAAACTTATTTTGGATCATGATAATTTATCCAATTAGAACCAAAATAGCAGTAATATTCCTTGCAATCAACACCTATACCTAAGAGCTGACCATGACTATATTTTATTATCCCCACCCTATTGGTTTATTCTGGTTTGTAAGTTCATTTTAATTGTACTATACCAAATGACAGTATTATTTTAAACTAAACGATTTAACTATATTCTATGTTGCTGCCTACCCTACTAATTAATTCTGGTTTTCGCAGATGATAAACTAATGAAAGCCGTCAGGTTTTCACGTAGAGTATTTGTGCAGGCTAATCGTCAGAAGAAATATTATACGAATAAATGGAACGCGTTTGACGGAAGGGTATAGTATTATATATTATTGTATTATATTATGTTGTATTGTTTATTGATTACAATTTACTTTCCTCTTTACCTCCATCTTCACTCTTTTTTTATTTCTTTTGTTAATAGGTGCTAATCATAGATGTACATATTTATGGTCTACAGAAACCAGTTACATTGCTATTTAATTTATATGTATGTACATCTAATATATAATATAATTATACTCTCATTGATTGCTGTATTGATTTAAAGTTTATTGTTATAACACTGGATATACATTTGTAAAATATGATTTTTCTTTGTATTGGTCACAATGATATTTAAAAGGAACAAATATGAATTCAGCTTATTTGCTATTGGTTATATATAGATATATCATGATTTGCCAACCCTGTATATAGTCATATCGATATATTACCTTCACTGCATAACACTGTATCTATTTCTACCTAACCTTATTACTATTTCATTTTAATTTCTCTCTTTCTTCCTCCATACGTCACACGCTCTTTTCCTTTTAGAATCTACGATACAATGGCTTGATACGCACATCCGTGTGCTTAAGTGGGCGTACAGAACTGCCTTTGGACGGGAAGAGTCGCTCTCCTCTTAATCCTAAGGATATGGTTAGTGTTTATGGAAAAGTAAGTTAATTTCCCACCTATGTATTTATGTATCTACCTCTATCAAGGCTTTATTATTATTTTTTATTTTTTTATTTTTTATTATTTTTTATTATTTTATTTTTCTTTATTAGAGGGGTTGGTTTGTATTTAGGGTTTATTTATATATATATATATTAAGCTATTGAAGAGTATACATTTCTTTGATATAATTCTTTAATTCAGTCTGTGTTGCAGTTATTATCTTACTATGTTGTAGTTATTATCTTATCCACTACAGAAGGGGCCCGCAATTGCAAGCAGATAATTAAATAATGGCACAAACACTAGATTCGGTACAGTTAAATATATAGATTAATTAATATTAGTCCCCATAATAGTTTGTAATAATTTGCTTATTGATCCCACTTTATTGTTTTCCGATGTCGAATCTGAATCCAGTACTATATTTTAATATTATAATTATAATCATACACTATGGCCCACAATAATTAAGAATGCAACTATCTATATTAGGCTAATAATTATGATCAGTTACAGTTATCTATTGGACTAATCCATTATTTCAATTAGATGGTAATCTATATTTAAATCCTTGATTAAAATGGAAACCAATGAAAGTTAACCATCTAGACGATCACACCGATCTCAACTTAGTTTATACTTCACAACCATTTCCTTCTTTTCCTTCCTTTTTTATGAATGTCCCTATTCTTTTGTAAGCATCTTATGTATCTGAGGCCACTACTCGACATATCTCTATCATTTTTCTATATATATATCCATTCACACCCCTACACATTCAACTATTACATTATGATATTATGTACAGAAAGTCACACTTTACTATACGTAACCAGCTAATACCCTATATCTTACTTTTAAAAAAGCATGAATATTGTACTGACATATACATACACACACCACATCACATTACATTACTTTAACATATCCCTATTCACCATCTCATCATATCTACCAATAGCTGAGGCCCTTTTCCACTGGAGCCAGGTTTGGTTTGATGAATGGTCTTTCTCAAGTTCATATTCACAGTCAGGTAGACTATGAGGATCTCCGCTTATTATAGGTAATATAATATGAACATTCCTTTCTCTTTATCTCGTTCATTTTATTGGTTCTCATTTTACACATATATCTAATCGCATACATATATATGTGCATATGCATATAATTCTATACTTGACCTGTAAGTTATAGTTATAACAGATTTTAAAGTGATTACAAACCTTAATGTGATTGATGTTTAACTGTGGAATACATGTGTGAAAGATTACCTTTTTTCCTAATTAAGTTATTGCATTTTAATAGTAATCCTCTATTAGCTACAATAACTAGTATGTGTTTATTATTTTCTATTACTCCTATTATTGTTGTCATAAACGAGAATTTTCAACCAAAAAAAAAAACAAAAAACGAAACAAAAATGAGAGACACGGAGTTGCAAACATGTAATTATGATAGATTTCTAATATAACTTACCTATTATTAATGCATATAACTATATATGTATATACCCTTGGTTTTGACAGTATATGTATGTCCTCAAAGACTCCTTTATTGATGCGTTTACGTATAGTATAGTTATGTACATATTTCAATTTTTTCTACGTATATATACATGTGTCTTGGGTGCAACGGGATGTAGATGTGAATGTGTTTATGTGTAAGTACGTATATATATGTACTTATTTATTTGTATATTTTACTCCGTTCATAATAATCTTTCATGTTGAAAGCCAATCTATTTCTTATACCTACCTTTTCCTTTTACCTCCACAGGCTCCACGCGATACTATACATATATATATATATCTAGCAACTGGCGCATATCATGCGTGTCAGATTATTAATATGTTCTCTAAAATCAAAATTTAACTAGATACTATACTATACAATACCAGTGCTGCTTTATCCTGTACACAGACTACACTATCTTAATAGTAATATAATTCCAGGGAAATTCAAGAAAAATATTTTTTTATACTTGTGCTAAACAATAAGGAAGTACGTTTATTGGCCCTTATATATGCCATACCACACCACATGACATATAATTGGTTATTAAAAATTAAAATTGTTACTAGTGTGCCACTTGTGTATACTTCGTGTTGTGATTGAGTTATTTATTGTATTCGATTGCCGCCGTATAGGTATAAACCCGTATAAGGCACGTTAGAGCCTATGTTATTGGCTAATTAAAACTTAGTGTCTTTCGCCATTATACTATTATAATTATGATAGCAATTAGTAGAGGCGATAAACCAATTATGGCACAGAGGTAATCTTAAATCGTGTTCATTCTGTTGTGTTTATTTTACTTCCCAGATAGATTACACTACAATCACATGATCTAACATTACAGGTATCGTTGCTATAGTAATAACTAATAGAAACCCAGAATATATGACCAAATACAGGCCTGATAAATGATTGGCACTAATGTGTTTTTTATAACTAGACTGATAGTTAGAAATTTGGTCCAATCACAAGGCAGTTTAACAAATATATATTTTATAATTTTGTCAAGTTGCAAATTATTATAAATCCTTCTAACAAAACAAAACGAATCACACTTTAACGGTTATGTTGGACTAGCTAAAGTAATATTTTACAACTCAAGTATTTTATCGGGTGTATGAATTATTTATTTCTCAATTTAGAGATGCAAAAAAAGGAATGGATATAAGAGGGAAATGACACATAAATACACTGAGCGACTATTATAATAATAAGTATAAGAGGGTCATAATACAACCTGTAGGCACACACCGCTCCCACTACCTTCTATTTTACTCTTTCCAATATCTCCAACATCTACTCAATGAAAACCTGATTCATGTATAGGTAGGTATGTTTGATCTGTCTGATCTATAGGCTAGAATGTATGGGCACATATTATAGTTGTCTGCTATGTTATAAATTTACAAGCATAGTCTCTTCGTACACATTATATGACTATACCAACAAACCTGGATTATGCTTATGTTTATCTTGAAACATGCATACATACATATATACATACACGTATACGTGTTTATTAGAATGATCTTGTTCTAGAATGTGATATTACCCATATTTTTAATAGGGAATTCTGATTTTTATCGCTATAGACAAATGTTTTGCGTCCAATATAGAATTGATATTAAATTCACAGTCTAACTATCCAACAAATAAACAATTTAACACGTGGGGGTATTATTGACCAGCAAACGTACAATATAATTGTTACATTTCTTATTGGATTATTAAAATATTTTTTTCAAATTATAGTACATGAATAAATTATTTAACAAGTGGTGTATGATTGATATGTGGCATATCGTCTCATATGTACTGTACTGTTATACCCCTTATACTAAATACGTATCACATATTACAAGCATACATGTTTGGTTTTTGAAGGAAGTATAGTAAATATTTAAAATATTTTTCCATTATAATTATATATATATATACATGCACACACATTATACACATATATATATACACATATATACATATATAACAACCTCCTTTTCCTGGTCCTTACAGTCCAATTTTAAAACCAATTTTATTTCAGTTTTTTATTTATTTCCCTTAAAACTATACATAACATACAAACTTATTAAAACCTTACACCAACTTAATTTTCTTTCATACGTTAGTGCTATGAAAATCATATAAACGAAATATATTATTACTTAAATAAAACCAATTACTTCTTAAGAATAATAAGAATGAGTAATAAAACACTATGTATGCTATTGCTATTGGAATTAACACAACACTAGCACATTTTTGTGTAACTAAACTGGGACTGGGGGTCTCTATGTATATATATATATATATATATGTACGTAATACTCTCAGGGCTATAAAGAACATATTATTATTGACTCTCACAGGGAACAAATACAAAGTGGACTATCGCACGTGCACTTACTTACGTCACTTTTCACCGTTTGCTCCCCCTCTATTATGGGAGTGATTGGTACATTCTTTGCACCAATCATATCTACACTAGTGACATTCTCTAATACAGTTTTTTCCTCGGTATATTTGTATCTCCCACTCTTATCTCCTTCTTCTTCCTTCTTATTGGCTCTAACACTATTCTTACTAGCCCTTTTAATTTTGTGATTGGTCGGATGGTAGACAGGGATAGGCGAATCAGAACTAACTTTGATTGATTCCAATCCCTTTGATTGGTGGTAAGGTAAGGTCGTTGCTAGGGTGCTCTGAAAGGAGTGATTTTTGGTATAAAATTAGATCTAGGGAATAAGCAATAGAAAGTAGATGAGTTGGCAATTAATCAACTATCAAAATATAAATATATATATTCATACAAATATACGCATTGTTCTAAACATGCATATATATATACGTACAAACACCAATACACGTATTTTACTATATATACCTATATGTACGGATTCATACATACATACTATTATATATACTATTATCCATACCATCATATATACTATCATACCTCATCTTTTTCTCTCGGGTGAAATCCTACTACCTTTTCCTTTCCAGCTACTTCTCTAAACCGATTTCCCTGCTTATTTTTTCTTTTACTCTTCTCATTCAACCAGTCATTACATTGCTCTATTATATCTTGTGGAGGGCATGGTATGATTGGTGGACGTCTACCAATCAATGGAAGTATCCCATCAAGGTCGTTTTGCCTAGCAACTAGACCTCTCACCTCGTCGTCATGCTCCTATAGGTATTGGCAGATATGTAAATAAATATAAGAAAGCCAATCATTAATGAGTATGCTAACAAAAGCAAAACAGCGTATGCCCAAATATGGGTATTTACATACACAAAAGCATTTACTTATATGCAATATACGATTTTTGCATTATAAAGTAATGTATTGCCGTATATTGCAATGTAATGTATTGTTATACTCCACTATATTATACTATACATTACTGCAATATATTGACAAGCATAAGCACACTTGTTATTTTTTATATATACCTTCTCCATAGTAAGTAGTGCAAGAGCTTTTTGATTGGCTTTTTGTCGCAGTGTCTCAACTTTCATTCGGAGCAGGTCACGTTTTTCTGTAACAAACTATTTACTACAAACCCTGAAATATACATTTACACTATCTATATAATATACAAGGAACACACGGCGACTTATATTAGTAATCTATAATACTTATTATTGTATGGGCGTGCATATATAATATATCCTTGCACGTATGCATATGTATATATTTTAATGTATTTAACTATCATGTTTGATTGGTGTCAGGCTATTAGCCATTAATATTCAATTGATTTATTGTATTTAAAACTGATGCCCTATTGGATTATTGTGTTTAAAGATCAGATTCCTTTGATGTAGTTTATTACGACTAAAGTTTACATTCCATTGGGTTATTGTGTTTAAAATATACATAGTGTGGACAATATATATCACTTGGAAATGTGTATAGGAATACTATAATAACATGACTAGATAGGTAGGTTGCTATATTATATTCTATTATATTATGTTATACTTTATTATACTGTTTTATACTATATACAGAGCAGAAAGACAAAGACAATACGTAAAAGCATATATGAAGAAGCATCAAAACCAAATGACAAACACGGTCTTGTAGTTAATAGTAAGGTAATAAGGTATTAAGGTAGGTAGGGAGAATAAAATACATAGTTACCACTAACCTACAAGGCTTGCTATCTGACTGGTTTGCAATGACTGATACATCTCCAATGAGGACTTAGTATCATTGATCTGGGAGATAACATTAGCATAAATAATGATAAATCACATTGCCCAATCATTGATGATATGATTATTTTAATAATCGTTTACAATTGGTTAAAGATGGATAAGATATATATATATATGGGTTATGATAAGGTGGGTTACAAAGGGACAACACTGAGAGGTGTGTGTATACAGTGAATATGAAATGATATGGTAGGGAGACCGAGGGGTAGTGGTGGAGCACAAGGAATGCTATATTACGATGTAAATAATGACTATTGTCACTATTTAATGTTAGTAGACAGTTCTCTGACTTTGAAAGAGGTGAGAGGTCTGAGCACTGATTATCGTATATGAGTGCCAATGGTAGATTAGGCATTACAATAACAACGTGATTATTATATGCATATAATTAAATGCAAAGTTTTGTGTGTGTTACGAATGCTTTGGTACTTTTTCCAGATAGATAGTAGAGTAGGGGAAGAGAGTGCAAAGGAAATAAAAAGTTATTGATTTACATATTGAGAGAAAGGGCAGGAGGGAGAAGAATAAAAGGAGTGAAATGCAGAGTGTGAGGGGAAGAAAATAACATTGAAAACAAACTGACCTCTCCCTTCCCTATATTCTCTGCCTGTCCTAATAGATCACTAGGGATTTCAACCGTCCATCGACAATAAAACTCGCGCCAAAACCTGAATATCTTTTATGATTGGACAATTGTCAGCCAAGATAGTGCTTGATCCAAGATAAAAGGGAGTATACTCCAATAAGAACGCACCAAACAGCTAGGTGGAGGTATTGAAATCCAAATACCTTTTGTGATTGGATAGCTGTCAGACAAGTGTGTCAACGACCAATAAAAAGAGACAACCAATGAACCAATGTCATAAAATCACGTACACCAGTGCTCTCTTTCTCCCTTTCGCCTGTATTAACACTACCTGTGGGGCCCAGGATGGGCTGATACGCTTGTTCATTGGTCGATAGAGTGGATCTATATATCGATAAGATGTCCCAGTCAACCAACTCCAGAGACAGACAGTACGCCTATTAATAGCGTGGAGGGTCCTCTCATAGTCACTGTCACATAAGAAGGTCCCTATATGCATGTAATAGGATAGGATGGGATAGAATAGTAGATAATAATAGGTAATATGGTGTTTATAATATACAATGGTATGTAGTTGTATAAATATTATAATAATCATACATAATAGTATATAGTAGTATATGATAGCATATAGTAGTATAAGGTAGTATATAATAGTATATAGTAGTATATGGTAGTAAATAACAGCATATGATGGTTTGTAATAGAATGCCATAATACGTATACAATAACGTGTAGATGTAGGTAATGTATGTAAAGGTGGTTAGAACAATGTACTATAAACACCTATATATATATATATATATAACAGTAAATCCATCTAATTGGATGTTGACCTTAGGGCCAATAGTTGACTATTTAAAAAAAAATCTTTTTAACATGATATTAATTATACAATATGCATTACACCATACTATAAATAATAATTACAAGATAAATTATATTATTCTTTTCTGACCAATAGGATCTAACTCTATATATATCATACTAAACATATACATACTATATATTGAATTACATTGGGTAACCAACCCGTAAATATCCATATTGCTACTAGAGCAATAACTTGTAATAAAAATTAACTATTGGACGAGATAACTTAAGAAGACCAATGAGGCGACTTACCAAAAGGACTTGCATGGGAATGATTGGCCAATACAATAAGGAGACTTTGGGAAAATTCAAAGGAACGAGGAAATTGATGTTTTATTTGCATAACACAGTCTAGAAACAGGATAAAGGTAGGGGCCCTTTGGTCACTCTCCTTCCCTCTTGCACCGTCTGTAGACTATAGAGTGTATATGTTATGTTATATTAGGAGGAACAGTCTGGGGGGCTGGGTGTGTGTGTGTGTATGTATGTATATATGAAGTACGTATGTGTGTATATATGAATTTATGTATGTATGTATATATATATGAAGTATGTATGTGTGTATATATGAATGTATGTATGTTTGTATGTGTGTGTGTATGTATGTATGTATGTATATACTGACTTACATCCTTGTAGTGTCCAAATCTCTTACTAAATTTATGGCCAAAGCTCAGCCATTCCTTCTGTATCAACCACATAAATCTATAGATAGGGATATACAGTTAATGAGTGATAGTCTCATGTCATAAATAGATATATTATACTATGGTATAGTATACCTTACGTAATAGATGAAAGTCCCAATATTGATAAACTAGATATATATACAACAAAAGGGGCAAGATACGGTGAGCAAAGAGAGAGAGAGATCGAAAATAGAAGAAAAGGTATACAGTCAATTATTTACATGGTTTAATTAGATATATTTACAAAAGAAAGAATAGTCATATATGAACAATAACATTTAATAATACCGGGATAATGATCAATTAGCATGTATAGTATGTATGTAATGCACGTATATATGGATTCACTCTGTGTATAGAGATACAGAGCTACAGATAGAATCTATCACATACAAACGACCTCACGGGCATCATATTTATATATAATATTATTAGTGTCTCAATCACTCTGAAACGTGACAAAAATATATTATAGTCTAAACAAAGAATACTCTTTCTTTCATACTTTTATACAATTTAGTAGCAGCTATATATTGATTCAACCTTACCCCTTCATAGTACGATAGAACGGATCAAGTAGCAGCTGGGCCAAGGAGATCACAAGTGTAGTACAGTCCCAACCCCCTTGGCCGTGCACTACACAGGACAAGCCCTGTATATAGGCAGGTAGGTAGGTAGGTAGGTAGGTAAGTAGGTAGATAGGAAGGTAGAGTATGCGATACTCGTTTATATATAAAATTGTCTTTACCTAACTGTTATATTCTTTGTAACGGACCGCGTAGTGCTATAGTATAGAGCTGGGGTTTAGATAGTAATATAATAATAATAATATCACAAGGTTATCCTATAATTACACCAGTATATCCTACAACTACTGGCATATCATAAAATGATTGCTTGACTTATCCTGTCATACCAACCAACCAATTACCTACCTCTCCATCGACTTTCTCAGATAAATAGGCGGCCGACTTGACTGCAGTCTAAATATAAATATAAGGTAATAGCAATAGCCAATGCTCTATTAGTTTGAAAACCTCCTATGCATGTTTAACATGTGATTCGGTAAGCATCAATTAAAGCATTCGATTAATTAACTATGATATATATATATATATATATATGTGCGTGTATATGGGCATCTATGTATGGGGTAATGGATATATATTAGTGTGTATATTAGTGTATACATAAAAAGGTTTAATAGTATTTCTACAGATACCATGCATACTATATATATAGCTATGATATTATGTTGCTTCTACATAAAACAGCCATTAGCTATTTCATTAAGCTTACTTACTATATGCAGAATGATTTATAGATAATTGGGTAGAGTAAAACATATAAGACAGAAAGCCAATAAAAAGGTTAAATCTATATTAAAAAGAGAGATACAGAGATTAAATAAAAGGGAATAGAAAAAGAATATTGGTTAAAAATTATTTAAAAAAAATTGAAACAAATTAAATCAAATGAAAAATATAGATGATTAAGGGTGAGGTATTAACTTGTATATGGCGCATCCAACCGGAACTGTCTAATTTTGACAACCATGATGACATACTGAGATCTGGATCACTGGTAACTGATTGGTAGATCTTAGATCAGTTTCAATCGAGAAAAATAAAATGGATTGTTCAAAAAGTTCTCCTAAATTATGGTTTTATATTGGAAAAACGTATTTATCAATCAGATGCGAAAGAAAGCAAGGGATGGGGATTGGTCTGATAAAGTGAAAGCAAAGCAATAAAAAAAAAGAGAAAAAAATCAAATAATATAGAAAGTAAAGAAATGGAAATATAACAAGACAAAGATACTAAAGTTATATTCGTCATTTAGTGCAATAATAAAATAACATAATTGTGATATTATAAGAAGTACATAATATTATAAAACATGTCATAATCATAAAAGATTAAAAACTTATTTGAAAAGATTCATCTTACTGATACGCCAATAAAAAAGCAAACCGTACATGCAAGCACTATAAACGACTTGTGACTCTTACCCAATACATAAACTGCATTAAATTTAACGTTAAACATGAAGTAGTACAACCAACCTATAATCACTTTTTTAACATTCATGAAAGATACTGGTGTATTAAAAAAACAAAAAACAAATTAAAGGCAACATCATACATCTTGTTAATAGATATTTTAAAAATCTATTTCCATTGGACACAATAAAGATGCTAGTACGAATAGTGAATAGTTATTCTCCAATATTAAAAACCTTATAAATAACAGGCTCATATGTAACATTCGAAACACATCATGATGCAAACACAATGCTATTAAACAGTATAATGACATATATAGGTGACAGCATGTACGATATAGCCCTTACACTCTCGCACTCTATCAAATGACTCTCTGTATGTTTTCAGGCCGTCGTTGTCTAGATACACCAGTTGGGCTCCGTTGTACTTCTCCTCTGACTCACTACGTCCTTGCCCTCGCTTGATAATACGTTCGGAGCGAACATCCTATGTGTTGTGATATGGTGTGATATGATAGTTTAGGAGAGATTATGATATGATAGGATAGGACAGGTTATGATATGATATAATATGACAGGATTGAATAAAATATGATATGATATGATATGATAGGATCGGCTAGGATAGGTTGTGATGGGATAGATTGTGTTAAACTATAATATGGGATGATCTAATGGTATGCTACATTATATTATATTATATTATATTATATTATACTATATTATACTATATTATACTATATTATATTATATTATATT
>NAOQ01000414.1:0-40013 GCA_002751075.1 Ichthyophonus hoferi
ATAAGGTATAGGGTATAGGGTATAGGAATAAGATAAAAATAACAATGAGCTGGAGATAATGATGCAATCGTCACTTTCTATCATAATCTTTACTGCTAACCTATTAATTTTACATGCCGTTTTACACGCATATATAGATGCATCTAGGTTCTTATTGGTTGAATATTAATGATATTCCATGCATTTAAGTGATCTCTTTCCTTTTTTGTTTTATAAATCAAGCATTACTCTTGCCAGTCCATGATATCTCTTGTGTTATTCGTCCAATTATCTTCTTGATAGTGCAGTTATTTACATTGTATTGCCCAGATGATGAAGTATGGCGTCATCAGCTGTCAGCGATTGGTTGAGGACATGTTGCAATGGACAAATCTCTATGTCGGAGGCAGACTGCACAAACCGGTTAGTCATACAAATGATATTCCTGCATACTCATTGGTTTTTCCTCATAACGATTTCATCTTATCCTATCATATTACATGTGACCTTACCATATATCTTCCCAATGACTAATAACAATTAGTCTGTTCATGGAAATCCTTTATAATCTATTTGTCTGAAGTCATTCCTATAGCCTATAACTGGTATATGACGATGTATAATAGAAATTATCAACTAATATGGATTATGAATTATAATAGGATTTGTGGATGGCAGATGTTATATACCCTGTATTAACTCTTTCCGTTCATTATCTAGAACTAAGCGATCTAGATCATTCCTAGTGCCGTATAGTACTCTTGCATATTTGGTTTCTTGTCTCTTTCTCTCTCCCAATTTATATGCTCCTGCATTTAGTTATAGTGCATTATCAGCAATATTGTTTAATTGGCTCACACGTAAGTATTTTTTATAATTGGTATGTACATGAGAACTATCTAGGGTTGGGTATAGCCTGCTAATGTCATATAGTAACACCATAATTTATATATATACTTACACGCATATATATAGGTTATAGCTTAGCCTTGACATAAGACAGACAGAAGGGAGGCCTGTAAACATTGACGAGTCTATTACATGATTGTATATATCTACATATCTATATATACATATACCTATACCTACCTCTATACACATATACAGGTAAGCATGCTCAAACATTCCAGTCCCAAGTATCAACAGGCCTACCTATCTAACCTATCTAGTGCTGTTACTGTAGCTCTATTACTCCTTCCTCCTAAGTTCTCTGTCAAAGACCTATATATTGCTATTGCTGGCATATCATATATGGGTAACCTCCCACCTCCTGTTATCTTTATCTTTTGTTTTTGTTTTTGTTTTGCTCCTTTTTTTGCCTTTTTTTTTCTAATGTTAATACTTTACTCGCTCGCTGTACTATATGGCATGATAACACACTATGAAAATGAATGTACATACAGACATACATAGATACACATTAGCATTACTGCTCTAACCCACCTACCTAATCCCTTCCTCTCCTCGTACCTGTTCATATAAACTACTACAGTACTTATTAGTTTAATACAACAATAAAAAGTATATTTATGAGCTCCAAGTCATAAATCATTAGAGTTAAGTAATCTTACAATGAGAAAACGTGATACTGTTACCATAGTTACATGAATTACCAGCAAGCACTGACATTACGTTTCAGGGGATTTTAGAATGATATTTGGAGAAAATCCCTATAAGGTAAGAAGCATAGTCAACGGCAACCTAGAAGGATTCCAGGCAACATACAGGAGTACACTACACACTATACCCCACTTATATATGTCTGACACTCTTTGTGAGGTATGTCTCCCTCAGTTGTCTTACATGTTCTTGTTCTTCTTTTTTTCTCTATACCTTTTCCCCTATCTTTTTTTTGTTCTTTATTCCTTGTTCTTGTATTCTATCTCTTTCTTATTATCCTGCTTTGATGCTATCTCTCAATGTATTTCTCTCTCTCTCTCTTTCTTGTTTTCTCTCCTCTCCGATTCTTTCAAATTATCATCATTACACACAACAATATGCTAACCATAGTAATAAACTAGACCAGTCATTCTATTCATTAATGCTGTTTAGAGATAGATTGACAAAATAGATACTTAAAGCCATGCAATGAGTGTGAGGTTCGGTCCAAGTTTTAATAGATTATCAGTATAGCTCGCACAAGATTTTGAAATTTAACGCTAGTCCTAACCAATCATATTTTTAACTTTACCTGGCTATGCAATTCCCTGTAATACCAATTCTATTCCTGTTGCGACTTTCATCTTTCTACCTTACACATACACCTACCTATATACTATACACATACATATATGCATACTATATCTTAGCAAGATGTAAGTATAGCAGTGAGACAGGCTCAGTTGCTGTCGCTTCCCATTGGATTGCGTCAAAGATTATTGGATCAAATGTTATACAGCCATGCTATTAATTCGGTACAAGGTAGGCACTGGGTACATGTATGTTATATGATCAAGTAGGATATCAGTAATTGGCTGAAATTTAGAAAACGATAGAGACTAATTGGATAAGGAGATGTGGGAGAGACGAAGGATAAACAATTAGCACACCAATAGGAAGAAAGATATAGTTTTAATAATGGAGAGGAAATAACAAATAGTTAAGGGAAATAATGGGGAAAAGTCACAGCACTATTAATAGCTACAAATAAAAGAGAGAGAAAGTCAGACAAAGACATAAATGTTATAGCAGAGACTAAGTTTTGAGCACTGGTAATGGACAAGAGGCCATACTTCATTAGCTATTCTTTTTCATCAAGGAAGGGGAGTTATTATTAGTTTTCCTTATTGTTATCTATATCTCTAAATCAATGATAAAACATTGAATCAGAATCATTATATCTCTGGTTAAAGACCTTCATGTATTGGTTAAATAAAAGATATATAATATCATCACGTGGTAGTCACGTATGATCTGTTACCATATATGGTGTATAGCGAGAGAGAAGGATAAGAAGGGAACAGAGGAGAATAATAGAGTCTGGACGTATATTACTTTATATAGCATGGGCGGAGAGGTAGTATTACAATGTCTATAGTATAGTGAAGGAGGCTTCTTTCTCAGGGGGGCTAGATATTAATAGTGTTGATACAGGAGAGAGACCAACGGAGGATGAGATATGGCAGAGACTAGCGTCACATAAAGACCTTGACAAGTTTATACAATGTGGTAGGCTATATTGTACTACATATGCATCTCTCTACTGCCTCTATCCTTATACCAACCTTGTTGTCATGTGTTTTATGTTATCACCTTGTTATACCTCTAATATATATGAAAATAAACTTTTCCTCCTTGGCAAATCCCTCTTATTCCTACCTATACATATCTTTTGACTTCCCTCCTCAGCTATCTATACAATATATAAACAAAGTTTTTTCTATTTATCTATCTAGCAAATATAGAATATACACTTAATCCATGCCCTACACACCTCCTTTCAATTAGTTTGGGCACCTATGTATAACTATTAAACTACTTAATATTGCACGGCTATTGTAATTATATTATAACATGCCTCGCAAACCAACTTAGTAAATTAAAGTCATGCATATAAACATTATGATATTTGAGTCCAGCCAATTATAGATGGACAGTTAAACAAGATAGCCAGAAATATCATACATACATACATACACGTAGACATAAAGAAGATAAAATTGAATAGACCAAAAAATACAACAATATACTTTTTATTATTTAAAAAAACCGATCTACGGAAAATACTAAAATCCAATTATAATTGGTTCATAGTACTATAATTACTAGCTAATCTCTTTCGAAGAGACCTTGTCGTGCCAATGATTTATTGTCCCTGCGGCATCTCTTTGATTGGTGCTTTAAAATAAATCATTAGTCATAGCTATCATTGCAGATAGATGTACCCTTTTTCGTTGGTTTTATCATCCACATGCACGGTCTCTCATTGGTTTTAAAACCCTTCTATACGGGTTATTATTGATTCACGTGACCCTCTAGGTGTAGCGAGTATAGTGAGGGGATCAGCTATGACCCAGGCCATCAAAGGGATACTGACTGCTGGCATTGTTAGAACTACAATATACTCCACTGAGAAAGTGAAGAAAATGATGAAGGCAATCATGAAAGGATACTAAAGAAAATTATTAAACAACATAGAGTATTGTTTATGTTTGTTATGATATATGGGTTGGGTGTTAGTTGCTCTTTAGATGTATTATTGATTTAAAAAGTAGAAATACTAATGGATTAATGCTGTGTCAAGATTTCTGGCTATTGTTAGAATTTGTCTTACCAATTTAAGCATATATGGGCATTAATAAATATGTCAATGTTGGTTCAATCGATCAATTATAAGTTAACGTACTCTCTTTTACTGACCTTGGTATTACACCTAATGCGATCTTGCATCCATAATAGCCATAGAATACAGTTTCATTATACGCGCATGTATTGAATACAGAGTGTACCGCAACGATATGATTGGACAAGCAATAGAAAGTGATGATTGGATATACGTCAGCAGATTATTTCTATATTATATTATATATATATGCATGTATGTTTTTTTTTTTTTTTTTTCTATCTAAATGTTGTCTATTATATATTACACCTATCTATACTTGTTATTTACTATATATTATATATTTTTATGCTATTTACTAGGTATTATATCCGTATATGTATATATATTATTTATTATCATGACCTAAATGCTGATCATACTCATACTCATTGTATATTCCCTCTATGTATAGTCCGAAACAGCAACACAAAGCCTAACCACAACGAAAAATCTTTGATACTTTACAAAGAATAGCAAAAAATATTTCCATAGGTCAAATCGTACCGTATATTAAGTGCATTGTAGTTTACATACTTGCGTCATTTAGTTATTTAACAACTGTACAACGTAGAATATTGTAAAATAATTAATAATAGATTCATATATTATTGATGCTAAGCATTGCTTTAATACTTGAACATACATGAAACAGTGTATAGTCTGTCCCAAATGAACATGATTGTACGATGTCCTTGCTAGGTGCCCTAGTTGACTAATCTAATTTTATATTTTGAAAGTACCAATTATAGAGTGTGCATATATGTGTGATAGCATGCATATATTTATGTATGTATGTATCTATAAGAATCTGCATATATATATATGTAAGGCACTGCGTATGCCTCATTGATCATAATTAAAATATGATCTTTACATATCTGAGTAGGTCTGAAAAATAACAGCTATAAACACAATAATTACATCTTAAACATCGCTTGTTAAAGTATAGTATACTGGAAGTGAGCAAGGACGTATATTATTTAGCTCCATAACATATCGTTGCATGTAGTTATGGGTAGGTATGTGTAAATGATTAGAAATGTGTAAAAACAAAAGTGCCATATGTGTTTCTGTTACACAGTTGCACTTATATACAAGCAGTATGTCTTTCATCCATAAATATATATAAATACACAGAGACTAGGTAGAACAATATAAAAGCTTAAATTTAGAAAACTGTTATGTGAGGGCTTTATGTGATATGTTATCTCCTTCAAACATCGCTGTACTGGGTTGTAAACCTCTCAGACAGTCAAAGTTATTGGTATTTAAAGATTAAAACAACACATTGTGATACAACACTTATAAATATATATAATAATATGTGGTAAAATTGTGTGATCTTTTTACTTAACTGTTTGGCAAAAGAAACAAAAAAGCATATTTATCAACGGGTTTTATTCTTAATATGCAACAGTAAAGTTTTAAAAAATGAATATATTGCAAAGACAACGCCTTTCCATAAGGTACTTGAGAACGACCCTAGCAAATAAGTATCTATCTTGCATAAATTTGACTTCAGTATTAAATTAGATATCAAGAATATAATCCTTTTTCATTTTTATTTATATATGAGTAAATATAAAAAAGAGCATTTGGCTTAAGTGTACTGTAGCCCATTCCCCTAGTGCGGTAGATGCAGGCTGACGTATACATTATAAAAAGTCACTTGAGCACTGTGCAAGCACAAGCACTGCACCTATTTTTTAAGCTATCTTATTATAATATGTATATTGCCATTTATACATTTACTATCTCGACAAGTGGTATTAATAAGCTTATGTCCATGGGATGTAAATGTAAGTATTTCTTTTATTGATTGCTAACCACCTGTATTGAGTAAACAAGGTCTCGGCCTATTCTCTAAACTATTGAAGTTAAATTACTCTGATGAAACTATGCAACATTACTAAGATCACACTGTATTCTCCTCGTTGTAGTCAATTGGCCCGCCTATTTACCTTCTGAAGCCACCGTTGGGTCTACTCATGCAACCAGGAACAAGGTGTTTTCTTTAGGCATACAAGAAAGTTTTCAGTAGTAATGCCTAATAAGAGACGTAGCAGTCTTTCAATATTTATATTATCCGTAACCGCCCTTGATATTTATCAGGTGTCTTACTTGATAATATATTCAAATTTTACTTAATTTTTCCAGAAACCCTGAAGCTCGAGGGTTTATTACTATTCCTATTACTATTATAACATTGTATACAGTTTAATCTTATACATAATGGTGTGAAGGCATCCAATGGAATGTCAATCTGTATCTTTTCCGAATCCAACAGAATTGCGCACCGTTAAATATAAATATAAAAGTTATGATTGGTGGTTTATATTATATCGTCGCTATCGAATCGCATCACATCAGTTCGATCGACCTTGACCCTCTGTTCCAAGCAGCTATAAACCAGATAAGGATTTGTTAGTTTTCATTTAAATTTGGGCATTTCCAGCCTTGTTCCTACATATGCTTTTACAGCCCAAAAAACATTGTCCTGTTAATTTTTTTTTCTATACTATCAGTCTGATTTTTAATTCTTATAATATAATCGCTTGAAATAAAAAAGTAAATAAGAACCTAGATAAGTATCACTAAAATTCTTGTACCAATTGTTTATATAGATTGATTAAACAAGATCATTAATGTGAAAATTGTCCTTAAAAGTTGGCTGTTTGGGCCTGGAGTAATTCTCTTACACGGTATAAACCCCTTTTACCCAAAAAATAAATTATTTGCACGCAAGCATATGACTAGAATATTTCAATGCAAATGAAGGACCAAGTGATGCTAAGTAACGCATATTATCTTAAGCCATTTAGCGTACCATACTTTAGTTTTTATTTTATCTCATCGCGGGGCGATTTTCAAAATTTAAAAGCGGCGGCTAGGCATATAACCAGTGGTAGAACAAGTGACATCTATGCAGAATTGTTAAAATCTTAGTTATAAAGGTTTTACTTGAATCTGGTGAGATACTACACTCATTGATAATACGCTTCAGACGCAATGTATGTCTAGATTTGTAATTTCACTTATATTATATGTTGTCTCTATCTATAGATTGAAGTAACTATAACTCGTGTTTTTTCTATAAGTGTTTTTTAAAAAATAAAAATATCTATTAGCCTGGAAAGCTGACAATTGTAGCATTGTAACATTGCTACATACATACCAAGCCTTTTTTTTTGGTTTTATTTTTATATACATATATATTTTTTAGGAAATTCAGGCGAGTATATAGAGAGAGAGTTCAATTGGTCAGGTATTTGAGCAAAATGATGTATTGGTTCTTCCAAAATGAAGATAAATACATATAACCAATAACAAAGACGATTTCTTTTAAATATATTTAAACAACATTTCTAATCTGGCACCCGCCAATTTCAAACTGACTGGGCCAACGGACACACTAGATTAGCGGTACAATGTAACAGATGACACCCTGACGTTGTAGACATATTAATAGTTATAGTTATAGATAATATGTGAGTTGAGTTATAAGTTTATTATTATTTTTTCTGTCTATGTCTTTTTTTTTTTTTTTTAATAAGTAGGTATTAGTTTTAATAATTGTAAACCTACTTTTTATCACTTGTATATTTGTGATAGGTATAGACAATATACCTTTTTCCACACCCTAGTAAGTGTCAACACCAACGCAACTATATTTATATAATAACAAAAGCGCCGCTAGTTGTATTGCTACAAGATGGCAGCTTCCAGACAAGGCCTCCGTCGACATATGGTAGGTTCATGCTCTGTTGTGTATTGTATCAGGTCAAGTAACTACAGGACTACAGGGCCAGTTACTACAATATTGAAGAATATTCCTTTTCAGCATTTAACACAGCAAGAAAATTTATGTTATTATACTATATTAATGTTTTTCATCTCCCAATTTAACTAGAGGTAGCTTGGGGGCCACGAAAGAAGGAATTCAAACTAAATATTTTCCATTTCCCTTCCTTTCCTCCAGCCGACAGCAGCAGATGAAAACAATCGCCTTGCCGGTAGTACCAGTGCTCTCGGTGGAGGACTCAAGGCACCGAACAAAACGGGACTGTCTCAAAGGACTATTCGTGCTCCCTTACAAAGTATTGGCAACAAAAATGTGAGGACTCCTTTTGAATCATTTTTTTTTTAAAAAAAAAAAATAGGGGCTGAGTTGTGTTACCACCTTATCACAGTTATGTCTTTTGTTCTATTTTTGTTAATGTTTATTCCCCATAAATGTAGAGAAGAATATCAATCCAGATCAGTGGTTAAAGTTAATAAAACACACCAACTCATGTATATATTTTATTTTGTGTGAAGATATGAACTGCCATTCAGGCACATGTCCACTCGTATATACAATCTTTAAGTCAACACATTCGCTCATCATTTTCAATGTAGTCTTCTTAGATCAGTCATTTGAATGGTATAAGATACACCATTACCCATAGCATACTTTACCAATTTCTTTATCTTCCTCTCCCTCCCTTACTCGAGTATATTACTGTCCTTCGAGCCTCCTCTTGCACTATGTCTTTTTTGACACTATAAACCCTGACGCTAATCATTTAACCATCATAAAATAATGTAACTATATTCACATATATATAGGCCACCCAAGCCACCTCCAAAGCCAACAAGGGGGTTGATGTACAAGAAACAGTATCCCAAATCGAGTTAAAGAATCGCAATAGTATCACCGGTGCCTACTTGTAAGTCATGTACCTGGTTACCAATAAGAGGCTTTTATATTTGTGTAGTTGAAAGACTTGATAGCATAGCCCATTTTAATTTTAATTTTCACTTTAACCGGTATTTGACTCCTTTTACGTTGTTATTTATGTTGTAGATCATAATACAATGTAAATCTGTGACTGCGATTGGATGATTTATCGATCCTTATTCTGCTAAAACTATGTAAGATATAGCAATTGGTACGTGTTTATTAAAATACTTAATTTCAAAAACAACCCAGTAATTCTTTTCTGATATATTATATCCCTTCTTACAGGCCGTCACAGCAATCTTACTTTGCACAAAGTGCCCCAGTCGAGAATGCCTTGGTGAGTCTACCAATCATTTCATCTACTAAAAATTATGTTTCTTATAATTATTTTACTTTCCTTATCTTGCTTAGTCTTCTTTCTAATCATTTCTATATTATTATTTAATGTACCATACCTCACAGTCAACTACCTATTACATTTATCCTGCTTTGTTTATAATCATTAGCTTACCATCTTTTCCATCCAGTCTTCATTAGGTTTTTAGGTTTTATAATTATAACTATACTTTAATTGGCAATTTGGTTTAGTCGATTATATCACATAAGCATTACTATTGTCTTCAGGTCAAATCATGCGTGTAACCATATATATGTTGAAAGTGTGTGAACCAGATCATTGTTGTTACCCAGTTACTAAGTGTAATATAATGTCAAGATAATGATCACACAGAAACTAAGACCATATGTTGTTGTCTTATTGTTTGCCATTTATTGTTTTTTTTTCTATTTTCTCTTTCTATTATAATATATGGTTATTTTCTTTTTCTTTTTTGTTCCAATTTCATATTTTTCTCCTATTGTTTATGTTTATCTTATAAAATTATACCTTGTCTTTTTATATATTACACTTATATACCGTATGCTTATATTCCTTACACTTCTACATCCTACACTAATACGCCCGATACTTATATGTATTACACCCTATACTTATACACGACTACAGTCCGAAGTGGGGACACCATCACATTTAGAAGAGGAGGAGGAAGCCTTTCTAGAGCCCATGGACACAGACACACCTAAGGCTTCCCGTGCTGTCTGCGGCAGTAATATGTCAATTGGGGAGTCCGATTCCATGGGTATATTCTCTATTCCCTTCTTTCCCTATTTTTTTAATTCTCAATTCTCTTTCTTTCTAATTAGTTATTTCTCTTTAAAGTAGTTCATCTAGTACGAAAGTATTTACTTATTCTGGCATTATGTCTGATCAGTTTTGATATATATTTTGAACATAGAACAAAAAAAGATCTGCCAGGGGGAAGTGGGGAATAAAAAAATGGGAAGGAGAAGATAGTACTTCCAACAGAATAGTACAGGCTTTATATTTATTTACTCTTTACTTTGGTTTCACTATCAATTACCATTTCTGGGACAATTGAACCAGTTAAGAAGACTATTAAATTGATTTGACATGGACATGCTTTTATATAATACTTACAAGATATATATAATATTACATGATGCCATGATTTTACCAAACATGATTACATACCTCCCTTTGGCACTAGAATGCAGTCAGGTTTGAGACAACTATTGTGGGGTCCTGTGTAGTGTCATGATTTTAGGAGCCATATATATATACATATATAATATGAGGAAAAGCTGACCCAACATGATGATCATTTAATTTTTTAGCAGGGCTGGAGGAAGAGGTTTATGACATTGACGCCAGTGACACAATCTATCCTGAATATGTTTCGGCCTATGTTGTGCCCATATACGATTACTTGTACGAGAGACAGGTGGGCCTTGCTTTGCAGCCTGAATGCTTTATTTCTCTCTATTTTTTCCCCTCTTCGTGCTTTGAAGGTAGTTTCATTTTCCTAATGAGATTAATTATTTGGTAATAGGTGTCCGTGAGATAATGTGGTACACCACTTCATTATTTATTTTATTGTTGACTTCATTTTCTTTTGTTACTACATAAACAGAAGCATTGCTGTCGGACTATAACCGACTATGTACCCACCTTCACCTTCCTGTGTTATATTTCATCACGAGTCTCTCTTTATCTATATTTTTCGTTCTTTCCTATGGGTTCTTTTTTGATTTCAGGAGCATATCCAGCACTATTATGTCTCTAGACCATTAGCCAATCCATTGTATCTTTGATATTGACATTGATTCTAATCTCCTCTTCTCCTCTCCTCCCTCTATCATTTTGTTTTAGTTATTGTTTATGGTCTCCGAGGATTATTTTGATAACCAAGCTGATATTACACCTAAGATGCGTGCTGTCCTTATTGATTGGTGAGTTAAAAATTAAAAATTTACACATATTAAGAGTGGAAGTCAAAGGAGATATGTATATGTATTCCATGCATTCATACTCCTACGTTCAATAAAATCTATTTAATACTAGTCTGTGGATTTATATATTTGATATTTCCGGTGATTATTTCATAGTAGAAAGTAAGTAGTATAGCACATATCAACCAGGCAAGTGTGTCAGTTAATCTCAACCCACCAGTAGTTATAGTACAAGACTCTAGAGAGGCAAAGTACAGAAGGAAGAAGGTTATAGACGTTGCAGTCACAACTACAGAGGTGAAACAGAGACTATATATTAATAATATTATCTAATATAGTATATTAATATGGTCTATTATAACATTGAAAATTTTCTAGTGCCCTCAAGGTCGGTATACAGAACACAGACTCAACTAACCAAAAATAACTCATGGGTTACTGGTAATACAGGCTGGTTGATGTACATCTCAAGTTTAAATTGAACCACGAGACTCTCTTCCTTACAGTGAACACCCTTGACCGCTACCTTTCAGGTAGACTACTGCTTTTTGTATTTTTCTCTTTCTCTTTCGTTTTCTTTTTTTCTTTTCTTTTTCTTAATATTTATAATGCTCATATAAATGCTCGTATAAACTTCAGTGTTATGGTATGCATATATCACATATATTTTGCCCAACATGTTTGCATTACTGCTTCTTTCCTTACAGTTATTGATAAACACATCCCTCCAATACTTACCATGCTCCCAATACTAACTCCTTTGTACCCCTATATAGTGACCCCTGTAGCCCGCAATAAGCTACAACTGATTGGAGTGGTGTCTATGTTGATTGCGTCCAAGATGGAGGAAATATATGCCCCCGAAGTTCGCGACTTTGTTTTTATAACAGACAGGGTAAGACTGTAAATTATAGATATTAGGTGATTGATTTTCTTTTCCCCTTTCATTATTTATCTACTTGCCTTACTCTTTCCTTCGAATATTTTGTGTCCTCTCCCATCCATGTCTCTGTTTAGTGTGCAAAGGGTTGAACTCGGTGGGTATTTATTGCCAAATTCTTTCTGTTCAGTTATTCAAATACTGGAGTGATTTGAGTTACAATCAGGATTATTCAACTTAAAATACTAATGCATGCTCTACCGAAATATACAGGCCTATACTACTATAATACATACCATTGACCATCTTGGTGCATGCTAACCTCATGATAATGGACCCAGTGTATCGCCCATACACCGTCGCTTCCAGCTACCCAACTAACCGGTTCCATCCCTTCCTATTCTACCCAGGCTTACAGCAAGGAGGAGATCTTAGAGGCCGAAGCCCTAATGCTGAACACACTTCAATTCCGTTTTGGTGTTCCCCTCTGTCTTCATTTCCTTCGTCGTATGTCCAAGAGTGCCGATGCCACCCCCCAACTACACACCTTAGCCAAATACTTCCTAGAGCTTACGATGTGCTCTACGTCTATGTTTAAGTATACGGCTTCAGAGATTGCTGCTGGATCATTATGTCTGGCTGTTAAAATGTTGAATCTTGAATGGGTGGGTGCCATTATTTCATTCCTCTACATATATTTTTATTTTCTTGACTTTCTCTATCTCCATCTATATCTATCCCTATTTCTCCTTCTTGTGCGGACTTATGTTTGTCACCTCCGTTCCTTCTTTTTTATATACATTTTTATATATAACATTATTTATCCATTCAGACTCCATCTAGCAAAGCACGTTAGTCTCCTCTCCGTCTATATCCACCACACCTTATTCTACCTACAGACCAAGTAGCCGTTATTCATTAAATCATCAACTAACGCTTTTTTTCCCTTCCTCCCTACTCTATACATCTCCGTTGTACATCACCCCACCCACTCCCTTTTCTCTTTCTTCTTCCCCTCTCATAGACACCTACCATGGCCTATTACAGTCGCTACACCGAAGAGGATATTACACCCTGTCTGCTAGATCTTTTCGAACTGGTCAAGAAATCGACCAACAGTCGTTTCCAGGCGTCTCGCCGTAAATACCAGCAGTCTCGTTTCTTCCAGGTAGCTAACATCGCCGACATGCAAGCTCAGAACGTGCTACCTGCAGAATAACCATACTTCAATTTACACTGGGATGTGTGAATTTGTTTACGTTTTGTTTTTAGTATGAGTTGCTGGCCTATATATTTGTGTATGTCTCTGTGTTGTTTGTAAAGGACGTGACACAAGTCCCTTTGTTTTTATCGAATATACATGGTCTGTTAATTTTTTATTTTTTCCATAGTAAACTATGGGCTGTCTTAGACTAAATACGATACTAGTTAGTGAGAAAAATAACAATTACTCGCACTCATAAAGCCTTACAAGTTTTTATGTGTATGGAAAGCTTATTTGTTTTCTTAAATGACAATTGTGTTAACACACTGAAATTTTTAGGGTAAGTAAAACTGTGATAGGTTGTTACGACTATAGATATATATTTTTTCACCTTGGCAACAAACGCAAGACACTATATTTAAAACAAAACCCACATACATAATTTGTTGTACATGGTGTATTCGGATGGATTTTGTTTTAATTAGACGTTAGATATAATATAATATGAATAACAACTACTCCTCAAAGAGAAAAAAATAATTGTGTACCCTACGGTACATCAAAAAAAAGAAAAAAAGAGCTTTCGAAGAAGTGTAAATATACACTGGCTGATTATTTCTGAGCTCAATGGACAATGACAATTAGTGATCGATACCTAGCTATTCAAGCGGTTGAGATATAATAAAGTATGGCTACTACAAGGTTAGGTTGTTGTTGTGACTAATGTGGACATAACTTGGATATATGGTTGTCTGGACTACCCATCTACCCCCAGAATATTAATATTCATGTTTGGTTCTTTCTTTATATCCGATTCCATTGACTAGATCTTTTTTGTACTTCTAATATTTAATAAGTGTACAATAGGTATAAGTAACATTAAGGTATCATGATAATAGTTAGATCTCCCTTGATAGTTAATCATACTAAAGGCGGTATACTTATTAAGTAATACAACTAGCCTTATAGGTTTAATTTAGTCTCGTATGTACCTTAAAAAGAGAAAGCGACAAGATAAAGATTTGTACTACAACCCAAAGCGACAGTTATGACAGAGTGGATATAATATCCGTTTATTATTATTGACAGGTATGTATACGTGAAAATATGTATGTCAAGGTATGTATGTTAAGTTATGCATAGATTAAGGTATGCATGTTAGTGGTATGTGAGTTCATTAATGGATAGTAGTATATAGGGAGAGGCGGGAGCATAGGCGTATATAACAAGGTAGTACACTTTGTAAGCAAACATATACTTCTACTAGACTAACCATATCTATTTATCAATGAGGCTATACCAAAGACTTGAAGCAAGCATAGAAACCTTTAGTTTCCTGCAGTTACCTCTATCATTATATATCATCCCTGGGTAAAGATAGGAGGAATAGTGATGGCATTCTATAAGGTAAACGTGACAAATAAATTCATAATTAAATCCGAATAGGGTTTACACGAACAACTACACTGCATAAGCCCTTTCAATCCATAAAAGGCCCTATACACGTCACTACCATAACTACAGAACCAAATAGGAGCATGACCCATAAGGTAGCTCTCAGTAAAAAGTCAAACTGTACTTTGGGACCCATTCTAAGCCAACACGCAGCTGGAAGCACCATGGAAATAGCAATACCTGATATTCCACCAACCAGTCCAAATACAATGCCCAAATCGGATACACTTTTGGCAATAAGAAAGCCAGTAATAAGAAGGAATATAGTGACACCGTAATGTACTATGTTGCGGGCTAGAGAATGGTTGGGCATGGGTAGAACATAATGGGGAAATCGTAATTGAATAAGTGAAAGAATAGCCACCCGTGGCATATATATGGTATAGGGAATATTAAATATAACATTGAGAGATAGGAGAGAGCGAAGTATAAAAGCCATAGTATCTTTCTCTCCATAGCTGTCTAGAATATTTGCTTCGGTTTTGTCGCCAAACACCATCCACGCGCACACACTCATGGCCGCTAACATGGCCATAGGTATATACATAGACAAGCCTGAGACGACTGCATAACGCCTCATAGTATTATCTTCCAGGGTGGTGGAGATATGATAGGCCAGGTCATGACACGCAAACAGGTAGCCTAAGCCCCCTATCCCATTAAGGGCCCCATCAGATCGGAAGAACTTTGTCGATCCTGCAGGGGACGGAGGGATACCATCGGGAGAAAGGACACCAGTCATGTAGAGGCTGGCATGGACTATGACTCCCACCACCAGGAAGATAGCAATAGATACACTGAGAGCAGACACTATATTAAGGGAAGCTAAGTGTTTCTTAAAAGCTAAAGGACTGAGGAGGATCATGGCGGCCAGTAGGACGTAGGTACGGTCAAACCAGGCATAGTCACCAAACATGAAGGACAGGATCCCCGGCACCATACCAGCAATCATAATCAAGCCACTTACAAACCCACCAAAATTAAAAATAAAAATTGCTATTGTAGCCAATAGGTAACCAGGGAGACCTAGAGCGAGGTAACATGTCTCCACAAAGCTCATTAGGTTACGTTCCAATGTCAGCCTGTGCAGTAACAGTAGCATAAAATGGCCAAGTATTGGCATAATGGTAAGCATGAGTAGACCGGTGGGCAGGCCTGACACTATAACAAAATAAGGAACTGAGACGATACTGGATGTGGCCACATCATTTACAAGATTAAAAAACCCAAAAAACGCACTCATACGATAAGGCTGTATAGCCTCTGTGTCCTCACCATCTTTTGCTGTAGCCAATGAATAGGATAGACTAGATTTACGGGACCGTCCCACCTTACTACCAATACTCATTCTAGCGGTCATAGTGGATCCTCTTCTACTACCCTGCCGACTGATAATCCTATTACTACTCCTACTTGATCGTCTTGATAAACGCCTGGAGTCCATGGAGCGAGAGGCTAGGGGCCCCTCGGACTCCTCTCCCTCGGAGATTACATTTTCATAGTCTGCCATCCAGCCAAAGGCCGCCTGGATATCTGGGTCCATTACCATTTCCTCCAGACGCTCTAGTGCACTCATTCGTTGTTCATCATCCTCTATATACACATGCATGTATGTATATAGGTGTGTGGATGTAAGTATAAGGATGTATTACACAATTGAGTACAGGCGGTCCGTGTAAACCAACCAGTTTTCCCGTTAAGTGGAGATTATGTAGAAAAGGTAATAGCATTAAAAATTAATGTCATACAAAGAGATGCCTGTCTTATTTATGTGGCTATATCTTATTAAAATAAGTGGTTGAGAGACCACATAAAAATAATCAGGTAGAGATGGTGTAAGACAAGATAAATAAAGTAAATAATGATAGGTGGAGACACGATAGGTCTAAAAAATATGACTATTTTTCCTGTAAGACAATTGGGTTCCGAATCGGGACATTCACAATAACAAACCAATCATTATCCGATAAAGCCTTATAACGTTCAGTTAATAGCAAAAGAAAAAGAGAAAGAAGTAGGGGAGAGCACAAGAAGACAGAGTGGAAAATAAAGTATTGGCAAGTGCTAATAGTAGAGGGGTAGGGTTTATTAAAGAAAGTGAATAAAATAGGAGGTTGAAGAGAAAAGAATAAGGAGATGAAAGGAGCGAAAGGTGGGGTGTCTAATAAACTGGTAAGTACTGGTAGGAAAAAAAATAGAGGGCGTATAAGTAATAGAGGAAGATAGAGAGATGGGTAGGAAGAAAGGTAGATTAAGAACAAGAATTAAAGGGACACCAGAAGAGAAAGATAAAGAAAACATTGAGGAAGCAGATATATATAAAGGATAGAGCTAGTAACTATGCTTACCGCGCTCCATGGTGTTCATTGTTGTGGCAGAGGGCCTAGCTAGGCCCGACCTAGCACTCTCCGCCCTACTGCGATGGTCCTCAAAGGAGGCTCTTACTAGTGAACTCCTAGCACTTATCACCTTTCGACGAGTGTATTCCTCTGTGATATCCCTACCCTCAATGGGTACACTCCTTCTAGGCACATTCCCTTCTTCTTCCGTCCCTTCAACCTCCCCCTCTCCTCCTTCCTCCAACTCTTCTTCAGAATACTCCTCAGGCATCATACCCGCGTTTTCTGCGGTTTGCAGTAGGGCTTCCACCACAGTATCCTCATCAGCCCCTCTTGTCTGACCATGATCCATCATAGCCAAAGCAAGAACCAATAGCTCTCTGTCTTGGTTAGTAGGGGACAGGGCCTCCAATAGAAGACCAGGCTCTGGGGGAAACTCAGAATTATCTATTTCAGTTTCTACTACCTCCTGGTCAAAAGTAACATTAGCATGCTCAAAAGTAACATTGGCATGGTCGATAAAGGCATGTTGGTTGCCTCCACCGTAAGAGGATGCCCCATACGACAGCAGCATGGTTCTCTCTGGGTCAGTGCTATGAATACTATTAACATTCGGTGGGGCACCGCGTATATTGGTATGCCTCGCCCCATCGGTGTAAATAGGATGGTTATGTTCCTGTTCAATAGATGAAGCACTACTAAAGCTATTATGCCTAGGCATGCTGCTGTAGTTACGGCTGTTGTAGTTACGGCTGTTGTAGCTACGGCTCATGTTGTAGTATGTGTGTTCGAGAAAATATAAGTATATACTCTTTAGTGTCTCCTTCCCTTCGTCAATAAGTCTAAACCAAATGCTAAAACTGATACTGTACTTCTACACCTTATCAACTATATAAAGGCCACCTCTATGGCCCTATCAACCTCCATAACCTCACATACTATACTATAGACACGCGTATCAAGGTGTAGCACAAGACATACTCGGAGCTACAATAACATAAAAAGGAAGATCTCACAATCTTGAGCTAGCTGCCCTCGGTATTTTATAGCCGAATAATATGATGTCATGATATCCATATTAAGTAATATTAAGCTTGTTGATGGAATGGAATGTAGTTGGTGGGTTGATGATATCCATTGAAAAGGTACATTTCATGACGTCATATTTTGTGTTAAAAATTAAAAATACTATCACTTACGACCGAAAAGCCCAATAATAAAAATAAATATAATACAAAAAATTGAATACTGAGTATGGTTCTCTGCATTTTTTTTTATTGAATAATGATGTCTTACAAGGGTTCTCGGAAATAATTTGAAAAATCCCTACATAAATGGACAGATCCCAACAATAAATGGACATGTTGAATATATATGTATATATAAAACGAAATAGAATAATAAAGAGAAAATTGAAAAAAAATTACATTTCTGCTAATTTCACTGGAGGAATTGTATTTTTTTACATATATTTCTTATAATTTTTTTAACAAAAAATTGTTAATCAGGAAAACAAAAAGAATAGTTAGAAAATCCTCTATTCGTACATGTCCCATGTAAGCCTTATTCACCTTTCCCCACATTTAAAGGCAAATTCCAAAATAGAACGACAAATCCCTGCATATGTAAATGTAAAAATCCAAAAAATACGTAAATGGACATTTTGAATATGCAAGATACTGTAATATTGGATATTTTATTTCCCTTTTAAATATATATATATATATATATATATATACTCAAAATGTCCATTTATTGTTGGGATCTGTCCAATTATTTCCGGGAACCTCTGTAAATAATGGCCTTTCATTTTCAGCATTTTTATGGATTGAAACTGCAATTCGTGTGAGGGTGTGCAATGAAACGGCACATTCGTGTAATTAGTAATCTACAGAACTTTTACTATAACTTCACGCTAGTTCTACGTTAACTAATACTAATCATCTATTATTATTTTTGACGTTCCTTCGTATTTCTATATATTACTGTCAATCAATTTTGCCCATATATACTGAGTTGCATTATATTTCTTCGTACAACAGAAATTCTCACTCATCCAGTCCAATCATTACCCTAAACTACTGGCCAATTAGACCAACTTTTGTAATTCTAAACGAATTTAATGGCTATGAGGACTTTTATAATAAGGCAGGACTGGAATTATGCCGAGATGAAAACAACCCTGTCCTAGCCTTTTTCAGAAGCTCTCAGCTTATGTTGGAAAACGTTGTCTATATTTTTCTGGTCTAATGCCATATAAAGGTAGGCTCTATATAGATCAGAGTATCATTTAGTGTTTTGAGAGTGCTATAAATTTATCTTTTTCATCCGTCTATTATTGCGCCCGTTTTCGGAACAAAGCTTAAAGTCAACTTTTTTTATTTTATTTATTATTATTATTAGCTCTTTTGAATAGATACATTATGGAATTAATCCCAACCTCTACGTATCCACCATCAGATAGTAGGCAGTTTACATCACGTAGATACGCCAAATCCATGCTTATAATACACCTTCCCCAATCCCCCTCTCTCGCAATAAACCCTAGCAAGCTCACCACTGGTTGGGATTAAGTTGCGTGTAATCGAGCTTTCAAAATTATATATTGAATGCTGACAAATCCTAGAAATAAAGAAATGTCGAGGAAACTAATCTAAAGGCTAGTTGACTTAGCGATGCTTTACGGCCAAGTCATTGACCAATAAGAGGAAGGATTACCAACAACTTACTATTGAACTAATTAGTAAATATAACGGAATACATAAATGTGATAACAACAATAAGAATAATCCATTTAGGCGTAGTGAAAAAGCTAGGTTCTAACAACAAATAAAAATAGTAAGAGTATAATGAACATGTGTACAGGTTTGTAAATCAAGTAGCCGAGTCTACATGTTTGTTGTTTGTATAGTTAGCTGAAGAGGTAAGGAGTGAGTGGGTTGGATGTGCTCTAGTAAAGGGTATCAGGTTTAAACTGACATCCAGGTTGACTATAACAACATCCGTTAAAAGGGACCATACCATATTGTTTAAAGGAACAATGGAAGTTAAAAGACAAAGAAAAAATATTTCAGGTCGGTAGTTTAGTAATGAACCATATATTGGTTGTGCAACTGATCTTTGTGTCAGTGGGTGGCCAATTAATTAATGACTTGGTAGATCTAGTTATATAATAGTACACTAGTCAATAGGATAAAGTGAGCTCATGCTAGGGTACGTGTACCAAAGGTAATAACAATAAATACATGGATAGCTTAACATGGATATATGCTATTACATCCATCTAACAAATAGGATAACAAATAAGTAGATATATCAATTCACCATGACATGTATGCATGAAAGGTGGGTCTATACATGCAAGCACGAACATACAAGTATAATTAAAGAAAACGTGAATATCAACAATACATAAATACACAGATACACATAAAAAAAGACTGATTTGCAAGCCACTAAATAACACACGGGCCATTGATCAGGTCAATCACATAGATACATCCATTATTTTATGTCCCAAGTTTACCTACATATGCCTCCACTGGAACACCTGTGCAACCGAGGTACAAGTTTACACAGCAGAGTGCAATCATGTTATTACAGTTTTTCTTTGGACCATACATGTATGGGGAATCTACACAATCTTAGACATGAAGCATTTTTTGCTTCCTTGTGTACATTAATATACGTGCATGGGCATCTCTGTAACTATCGTGCTTATAAGCATTTAAGGTTCAAATAACTTTGTAAAATACAAACCAGACAAATCAAATTCAGTTGACACTATATAGCATGCCTATAAGTTACTACCAACATTCCGTTGTTCTTCATCACATCGCGTGCTCTGATAATTATCTATTTCCTCTCGTCTACCTTGGCACTTACCTCCAACCTTTCATGTGTTAGTATAGATACCGTCACATAACATTTCCTCCTTCTCCCTAACCCTATTTCTCTTAAAGTAATCAGTCTTGTATCTCATTCTTTCCCTCGACACCATTACGGTCACTGCTATCCGATTGTTCTTTGTGAATGTCTTCAAAACTCACACCTTTCTTACCATACCTCCTGGTATACTCTCTATCCACACCATTATTCTTATTGTTATTGATTGTTACCATCTCATTATCCTTCTGTAGTTCCTCTCTGACCTCTTCATCATTCTTTTCCTCTCCTTCCCCATCGCCAACCACACCTCTATCCTTTCCTTGGCTACCAGTAGGCTGTTCTTCATGCATATCTTCCTTGATATTTTCCTCATTACAGTCTACTTGATCCAACCTATCCCCCTCTCTATTCTCACCATCATGATTTATTATCATCTCCTCCTGTGTCCCTTGCAGTGTCTCATCCACTGTTTTATCTGCTGCTTCCCTCACCTCCCCCTCCCCCTCTCCCTCCCCCTCCTTCACCCCATTACACAGATTATCAGTAACCAATACCTTGGAACGAGTAATACCAAATCTATGACAAAGTACATCTGCATAAATAACCTGTCTAGCTTTCTTCTCCTTCTCTGAGGGACGGAAATATTTCAAGTAGCCATCCCAGGGTATAGGAATCAACCCAGCTTGTTCACAAATCGAATTCTTGACTCGCGCTGCAAATTCAATCGCCGTTTCATTTTCCATACGCCGCTATAGTGATTGCAATTAATACTGTTAGATATAATCTAATTCATATCTCATTATCTCATTATCACGTAATATCACACATACGAAGTATCGATCAACTCCCAATTAATAGAGATAGCCGCAAAAGAGACCAACAATAAAACCCCCTGTTCCTCTTTCCCTACAGCTTACACAAGATCACTACTAATCTATACCTGTATGCACACATATAGGTATTAGGTATCTTAGCAACAACAACTAGTGGAGGAGGTGGTTCCGGAGCCTATATATCATTGAGCAATAATCATGTAATGAATTGTGATATATTGCCTCTACATGCTCCAATACTTGTTTTCAATTGATTGATAATCAGGTGCCATCAAACATTCTATTCTAATGGTTGAGCTGAGTCATGAATATTTGTAAAATTTTGTAATTGGGTAATGTAAATTCCATCGCGCAGTTAAAAATTAAGAGAAAGGATGCAGCCAACATAAAAGTTACTTTAAACTATTATTGACCAAGACACATATATAGATATGTTTCAGAAAATTTAAAAGGGCAATAGGACACCACATAGCATTGAGTTGAAATATAGGCTGGTTATTATATTACCATTACACATGCTACAACAAAAACCAACATTAATTAAACCAATCAAATGTGTAACGCTTCAGTTACCAATTATCAATCTATTTGCTACTAATCATGCATATTATTTCTTAGAGATTGTATCTAATGATTGAGTTATCGTTATATAAGGTTTGTAATGATAAATATACAGGATAGAGGGATAGGTAAATAAATATAAAAACATTTCCGGATTGGTTCGTTTTATGATTACGCGCTCGCAATTAATTAGTAAAAATAACCAATAGGCAATCAAAATCAAGATTGCTACACGATTAACCCATATAAATAGGCCAAGATTATAGATAACCATCCAATAAAGAGCTGATCACAAATGAATAGGACCACTTAACTGTCATGGCATTATTACCTATGCACACTATAATATCTACACACTATAATACCTATATACACTATACCACATATATACACTATAGTATCTATATACACTATACTACCTAAATACACTATAGTACCTACATACACTATATATATAATATATGCACACAGTACAAGCGGCTTCACCTACTTGGGGCTCTAGGAACCAGACCTCTGCCACCACACACCATGATGTCATAAGACGAGAAACATATCGTGGAAAAGAGAATAGCCTGGAGTTCCAGAAGGCATCTCCGAACATTCTATTGTACTTGATAGCAATAGGTACTACTTCCGCATCTAGGTCAAAGGCTCCTCGCTTGAACATTACGGCATATTCATTGTTGACACACGTCCCTTCGGGAAAGACAAGCAGGGGGGGCTTGCTAACATCCTGAGTATGAGTGGGAGTAATGCCAGTTTGTAGTTGATTGCAGTATTTTATAAGTACATTGTATATTGTGTAGAAAATGTAGTAAGAGGTAGATGGAAGATATATCATAGGAAACATAGCTTAAAGACCTCATTCATCCATATCCTACTCACATATTAGGTAGTATTCTGACCATATATATATATATACCAGGCTATAACATACACATCCTTATCTACCAGCACAGATACAGCCACCACACGTACACATAGCTACACCTATACATGACACATACACACCTCTATATGAGATTTAATCTTATTATGCATTTCAGATCGGTCCTTGGCATCTAGTCGATTAAACCATAGATTACTCATACAGGTTAATACATATTTCTGAAAGAACCCGATAATGCCTTGCTGTCTCTGGCCTACCAGACACACCATGCAGTAATTGAGGATTAATATTATGTCAAGGGCTGTACTGTGGTTGGCTACGTAGACCTGTGTGACGTGTATGAGGATTCCATTTATATTAAAATCATGTACATGATATGTATGAATACGGGCATTGTAAATGTGAAGAGTAGAAAAAGAAAGTAATGCTATACAAGGCAATGAAATATACAGGGCTTGTGATTGGTCAAATAAAACCATATCATCCAATTATGGACAATCTTACGCCTTCCCGGATCTTAATTTGGGTAAATAGAAAATATCTATCAAGCCCTATTGAGCAAATAAAAAATATACTGATTATTTACGAATAGTAAGTGTAAGAGGTTGTAAGTTATACAGTCAGATGTATACCACGTGCCCATCTCATATTCTTAGCCAATCCTAGGACCCTAAATTTTTATGTTAAGTCTTATAACCAATAAAAACCAATCATGAACGACCAAGTATAGCTATACTACCGTACATGACGTCATAGGGATAAGACTATAAACAGGCTACAATATTAGTCATATTTAGTCAGCATTCATTGGTTCAATAAAAACATGTATAATATGTACTTATTATAATCAGAGAACAATCATGGTAGTCGTTGAATGATAAGCTAACCAAAGATAATACTATATGATGGTATATATGGAAAAACATGTTATGTTGGCATCAAGAAAAAAGAAAAGCAAGATACCAAGGTAGACAATAGGGTACGGATGGAGAGAGAGACAAAAAGAGAGAGAAAAAGAAAGGCATATAAGGATCAACCTGCTTAGACCTTCGGGGAGGAGGCTGGCCATGGTACTTTATGACCCCACTAAGGGAGGCTATCCACATAAACACTAGAAACTGCAGGGCCTTCTGCTGATAATGGAGCTGTGTTGTATGCTCCTTTAGTAGGAGGGTAAAGAGATAGACTATGAAAAAGACTATCACTCCTATTAGCAAGGCTAGAACACGCAGAGGGAAGAGAATAAGGTAACGGACCACCACCCCTATTAGGTAGGCTGGGAATAGGTACACGTTCCAGGCCCAGTGTTCGCGTGGCATACATTCAAAGCACATTGAGAAGGAGTCTTGAATGATATTCTCTACCCCCTGACAAGCATAGGTAGATACATCCAGGAAGCCAAAGGTGGTTTTGCGCTGGTAGCCTGTGGTATGTATACACAATATATCATATATGAGCAGGGTATAGTATAGTACAGTAGAGTATGGTACAATATAGTATGATATAGTATAGTATAATATAGCATGGTATGGTATGGTATGGTATGGTATAGTATAGTATAGTATGATATGGTAAGGTATAGTCTAATATAGTATAGTACGGTATGTTATGGTATGGTATAGTATGGTGTGGTATGATTATGGCATGCTATAGTATAGTATAGAGCAAACCATATATATGTAAACCAAACCATTATAAGCATCCTTTCAGCCCTAATTTTAATATAGATAGAGATATAGAACAAGGAATACTCTCTTTTTAATTATATACATTGAGTGGTTGCCGTAACAAAGAAGCTGCATTTTGGACTTCTCCATTGGTTTGTTTTAGGTTAAAATAAATTTAAAATAAACTTAAAGTGTTTGTATATATAGAGCCTTATACCATATTTTAAGATAGAGAGGAGAAATATAGATGGACATCCTATACACCAGGGGGGGTGTAAAAGAGTGTATATATTTGTACACGTAGAAGTGGATAGAGAGAGGATCATGTGAAAGTAGATTGGTTGAAATAGAAAAGGGGGGCTATATAAGGAAGGTGGAGAGGGAGTTGGGGATACAGCGGGGAAGAGTGTATAGAGAACTAGAGCAAGTAATGGAGTTAAAAAGATATATATAAACAAATCTAGGCTTCAATATTCGGAAATAAGGCCAGAGATGGGTAGAGTGAGAATATATAGATATATGGAGAAAGGAAAGGAGAAATAAATAATAATAATAATAATAATAATAATTCTACGTATATGTATATATAAAACAAAAATAAAACAAAAATAAAGACGAACTATAGAAGGTATATATATAGATATACTGAGACCATACGAAAGAATATGAGCAAGGAAAGGAAGAACACGCAAAAAATAGGAAAAGAGAGGAAGGAGGCTAAGAATAACAATAGAAAACTAAAGGAACTCCTCTAGCAATATAATTGCTACTATACCTGTATAGTATAGCACAGTATAGTATAGTATATCTAAGCGCATTAATATACCTGTATATATCACCACATTACCATAACTGTAAATACACCACTTGAACACAATTTTAAGTTGTGTTACCTTCTGCTGCCTCGTCTTCTAGCTGCTGTTCAAAATCCTCTGAGAAAAGATCCAAGAAATGTTTCTGTAAGTCCTCCATGTCACAGGGCGCCTTCTTGAATAACGCACCAAACTCGTCTGAACTTCCATGGCTCATTTTATTGGCAAGAAACTTAGATGGTTGGCGCATCTTACCCACTTCCTGCTCCAACAACCCGGCGCAATTAACCGGGCGACCAAGAAGATGTCTAACTGGTACCCCATCGTTTGCTGCCTTTTTCCCATATTCAGGGTCTGTCTGTACACCCACAGACACAGTCTTTGGTAGGTCCTGAACTTTTTCTACATGTTTCGATGTATCATTTTTAACGGGTTCCATATCTAGCAGACACTGTCAAGTACTAGGTCTTTATGCGTACCCTTATATACTAACCTGCTCTAAAATAATTGAATACAGCGAGTGTATTTGTCTTGCGCCACTTGGTTATGATAGCTGACTATACAGTATTATAAATGTTGGCAGAAAAAAAACTAAAGGTTGTACAATTTAAAAAAAATATTGTTAGTAGATACGAAATACAAATAATAAAAGTCAAAACATAAATTGTTCTTATTAAACTAGCCAATTATGGATGTAACTATAGATAGATATTTGTTCTATTTTAATGAATGGCTATCACATGTACATACATACTGTGTAATAGTAGTAAGTGTATAGTATTTGTATAATTTATATTATTATCAGCCTGTCGTTTGCTTGGAAAATTTGCAGTACTTATTATTCTTAAATTATTGTATATGGTGGAAATAAAATATAAATATATAAAAGGAAAATTAGAAAATATTCGGAGGTTAAAGGGATGGTATGTATGTTAATACCAACCCAGTCATAATAAATACAATGCATCCTTTACATACTTTTTTAAACCATATTAACCGTAAGCTACACTGTTCAACCTCCTTTACCTTTTTTTCCTGTATTTATTCTTACGTTCAGAGCGGAATCTGTATTTGACAAGATGCAAAAAGAACTACAGTCAATCGGTAAAAAAAGAGATTATTAAGAGAATAGAATGATAGCTATGATAACTATAGCGGCTCACTGCAGCAATTACTCAGAACCCGACTACGATGTAGTCATCAGGGTTAGGACAATAATGATTTATATAAAATTTAAATAGGTTGCAAGTATTAGTTTGCAAATTACCAATATTTCTCACATATCAGCAAGAACCCATTTGTCTATGACTGCCCTCTTCGATTGACTGTCTTATAACCTATGCTTATATTAAAATATCAAATTACAACACCCGATTTATTAGACCAGCCAGCGAAATCAACCTTATTGTGGTATACTGGAATCAATAAATTGGGACTTTTCTTTTTATAAAATATGTAAAGTAATAAATAGAACAGTGTTTACTATAATATGCATAATAATATAATATACATATAGATGTATTGATTATTGCAATTTAAAGCTGGTTAGGATTAGTATGGGTTTATATTAATAATGTAGCAATAGATAATTCTTGTCTGACCTGATTTACATTGTGTATCACTATGATCTAGGAGTATTTGTTAAGCAATAAGATATTAAATAAAAGAGAATTACAATATTTTTGGCAGGTTCAATTAAACAACATAACAATATGCACGCAATAATTATGTTAATTTAGCTTGACTTTAAATTATCTGTCATTCTGGTCAAATGCAAACAAGTGTTAGTATCCATACAAACACAAACACAACTACTCATGCATCCTTGGACATTTCACAAACATGAACATGAAAAATAAGATATCTCATAAATTAACCTGTAATAGTAACAGTAAGAAAACAGACTAGGACAAGTATCCATGTTTAATAAAAGTCAATTTCGTTTGATCTCATGTTTGCAGTATATTTTGTTTGCAACCATCAGTAATAAAATAAAAAATGTTTTTCAATCTTGGTTATCGATTATTAGTATATTTAGGTTGCTCCACATTTGGTTTTCCTTTCCTTCTTTATTTTGGCTTATTAAATTGAGCAATTTATTAATTAGACATATAGGTTTAGGTGTAAAGGGGCTTGTACATTTTACTGATTTGTTAATTCTAAGTTGGCTTTGCACTTAGAGTGGTTCTATTAATATTGGAAGCATTGTTCCAGGATGCTTCGTCAATGGTCATGGGGCAGGGCTGACCCTTGGTGACGCACACAGAGTCCTGCACCAGTAGGTAACGTATTTGTATGTATTAGTATGTTTATATAAGTGAAGATATATATGTAGGAGAAAATTTAAGTAAGAAAATGCATACAATCTTACGTACTTATATATATATATACCAAGAAAAATAATATGTGGCTTGGCTCTAGGAAATGCGTAAACTTGTATACCCTATGTTAATTAAATCATTTGCATATCTCATTTAAAAATGAAAAAGACACCAGGGAAAAGACAACGGAAGATTACATTTGAATAGAGAATAGAGTAAACGCCACTAAAGCAAATTTTATTTAATTATACATAGTTATGAATCAACTCAAATCAAATCAGAGAAACATGATCCCATTGTTGGAAAATAGTACATCACCACTACGCCCAGCGTAGTAAAATGCCCAAAGACTACAAACAGAGACAATATTTTTGTTAGACACCAGTCACAGTTACCATATGAGACCAATATTTGATATTAGGTACGATAACTTATCTACAAATAAATTACAACCAATATAATTACAACAAGTTGAGACAAAGAAATAAAATACCTCAAGGGAACAGGAGTGAGTGCACATTGAAGCACCCGGTTGCCACGTACATACATTTTCACCCCCGATAATGGTTGCGTTCATGCACGCCTTACACCCTGTAAACTCCTTGCATTGCATCTCAGGAGTAATTTGCTCTGGTGGTGGGGCTGCAACTATGGCTACTGGAACACTGCAATTCTTCGCCTTTCGCACACAATCGTCCATTGTCTATGCTTATATAATAAAAAGGTGCATAATAAGAAATGTGCATGTAAACATGACATGTTTATGTGTATTAAAGTTTAGTTGTCAGCATGATGTTTGCTTTAGAACTTTGAATTTTCAAACTTTGCAAAGTACAATATAAAAGTAAAGGTTTCTCAATATGAAATAGGGTATAATGAAAATAAAATCATAATTCCGTAAAATAGATGCGTTAAGAGTAAACACAAAGGCGTATATATATGTAAAAGAAAAAAGTGAGTAAGAGAGAAGATATATAAAAAGAGGAAAAATAAATAAAAATAGAAATAAAAAATAGTGAACTCAATATTAAATACAATATAAATCAAGGCAACCATTTCATTAGTTTAAAACATACCGTAATAGCACAGTCTAATGTGCATGCACCTGCTTCAGGCTGCCAAGTACACCCTACGCTAATACAATGCGTGCATCCCTCCTCAGTAACATTAAAGCACTTTTTGTCAGTAAGCTCAGGAGTAGCTTCGGCGGAAGTGTTGACGGGGGGCTTCAGAGGAGGCTGTTTGGCCAGAAACTCTACGGCACTAATATCTTCTTTTCTTTGCCTGCACTCGGTTACATTTTTCCGGCATTGCATATCCTGAAAATAGTATTATATATTGGGAGTAATTTAACAATTTTGTGATTTGGTTATGTAAGATGTTACTCTATTATATAGTTAAATATGCAAGAAGACAAATACACGCGAAGAACAATCAAGAAAGGCAGGGAATTGGAAAAACAGAAAATTTGGCGAGGAGGGGAAGGGAAATAGCTGGTAAATATTTCTTATAATTGACCCTTAACGTCCACCCTTGATACAATAACAGCTTTAAGAATTATGTCTTAACAGTAATGTTCATTGCATTTACTACAGAATAATAAACCAATAACTCATTCACCTTAAAATCGCAATTTTCTGTACAATATCCCTCAGTACCATCTGGCTGCCAGGTGCACCCGTGCTGAGCGCAGCCTTGGCAACCCCCATTAATAATAGCGGAGCACACTTTTTGTTTTTCTGTTGGGGCCTGAGTACCAAACCCTATTAATTGCCCCAGAGAAACTATTTCGATGTCATCGCCTTCTCCTGTGTTTAATACAATAGTATCACTTTGTGTCAGATTTTTTAACTTTTCAGCAACCTCAGATGCCTCCAATGCAAGTTCTTTGGCCTCCTTATTTGTAAGTTCAGGAAGGGGATCAATGTTGGTTAACTTCTTGATTGGAACGAACCGATTTCCTTTCTTCTGTTGTGGTGTAATAATAATACTAGCGTCAGTAGCTTGTATGGAAAATGACATTTGAAAATAAGATTTTTTTTAGCACCCGAGTGTTGAATCGTTGAGCAGTACAGTGTGATGGTAATTACTTGTAATACTTTTCCACAGTAGGTTGCTTATAATATATAAAAGCCAGTTGTTTGGTTTTCTATCTATACACATAGTTTGTTTATAATAATACGTAATCTAGGAAAATTAAAATTGCTTGCAATGGGATGATAAATGACTCTGATTTGTAGCCAAAAGTAAAAGAGCACTCTGCATAGGCTTGAATGTATTTAGTCTTTTTCTTATTGACATTACTGTCTCCAATTGCCCTTTCACCCCTTTCCACTTTTTATTAAATTGATTTATTTATTGTATTCCAGTCATGAAGCTTTTGAATTTATATTAATGTCAATCACTTAACCCATTTATATGACACTATTCATACAATAATATTATTTGTTACTACTAATACTATTGGTTCCGTATATCTATCTACTCACAATTCCCAATATACCACCCAACTCTTAACTGATTGACAATGGTCAAATATCCTATTTCGCAAAGAAATCACGAACTGTTGCAAGCTAGATTATACTAATTTTATTTCTACCATTATTATAGTTTAGTGCAATCCGAGATTTAAACCATAGTATTCTAGCGTATATTCTGTAGATATATGCATCTTTTTCCTTGAGAAAATAAAACTACATATTTAATTTCTTTTCTATTAACCTTTGTATACAATAGTCTGAATCACAAACATTTCATTATATTCATGAAGATATGTAGGGTGATATGATTTAAAAATAGACTTATACACACCTTTATTTTATATGTATCTACATTATACATGGTATACATTATAGACTGTTAATACTGCTATTCCTATATATATAGACATCACCCAAATCTTTATTATGACCACATAAGTGTTTTTTCTTGCATCCTTCCATATATGTATAAGCAAGCCAAAATACAATGTTTAGTTGCATACATACAACTTTATAGTGTACTGTACAATCTGCTACATTCATTCGATATGGCTTTCCTATTTGACTTTGCCATTTATAACAGACGGCTCCATATTGTCATTCAACACACAACATAATTGTCTTAAACATGTAATCACAAACTGACGTACCTTAGCATTTTTTTTACAAGGGAAGGCCTTCTTATCCAGAAGATTGCTGTCAATATTAAGTATATGTATATAGCAATAAATGGAATGCAAAATATTAGAAAGTGGCATATAAAAAATAAACTAAGTTAGGGGGTATGTGGGGATTGCAATTAAGAAAAAACAGATTGAAAAACATTTCTAACAAATAAAAGAGACTGGTAACATAAATGACTTTAGTAGAAAACTTGAGGTATAATATTATATATATCATAGAAGATAAACCTGCACAAAATAAAAAAGTAAGTTGGAATTTTAAAACTTGTATAAAATTGTATCGTAGATATATTAAATCTGACATACTAATAAAATATTTTTCTAGCAATAGCAGGAAAAGGGGTACACAGTCATATGATCATAATTTTTTGCCGTTCCATATGTTTTCATAGCTATAATTTATTCACGGTTTAAACAGATATGTCCAATTCCATTGTGCAGCAAAATATTGTCTACATAGCCTCTTTCTAGTTTCTAATAGATATACCATTCTTTGGCATGGAGGCATTCGTAAACCTTCTGTTGAAATAAGCGTGCATGCATTCATGTATTTTTTTTATCTAATAGTACAGCTCTTGTGGGCTGAAAAGGGGACTTACAGGTTTTCAAACTAGGGCCTTGGCCTATAAAAGAAAGTTTTAATATACCCTTTATCTTGATATGGACGTATGGTGTTTATTTACTTGTCTATCTCTTAAGCCACTGTGGTCCTATTTCATTTAATTAATGCTTTTAAAGATAGTAGGCAGTTGTACCATTCTTTTTTTTTTTTTTTGAAATCACATTGGTATTTAATAACACCAAGCTAAAACTTAGTAATTATATTAAAGAAATGTGTATTTCCCTTACCGTTTTAATTTGGCATTAAGGCTAGCCCATGGTTTATTTATGCCACAACTTGTAAGCATGGCTCCACGGCCCACCGTAAAAAGATACTCGGTTCTAGAACGAAGTCTTCCTACGAAACATTGGCTTTCGTATGGGGAGCTCTGGAGGGCTACTTTGGCACCAACCTATCAAATACACAAAATAGCGTTAGAAACGTAAACAAAAAAGAAATGTAGAAAAAATAATGAAGTGAAAGGAAGTTGGGGGAGAGAGTGAAGGGGTCTTTACAAAATACTCAGATTATATTCCGAATGATAAACATTTTTCCACCAGAACAACATTGGTTCCTGGACCATATTTAAATTAAATACATAAAAACTCTTTGAAGAGATGTATACATCCTAAAACATACGATTATAAACAACTCCTCGCAATTGTACATATTTTTTTACAAAGGGCGTATGATCCGTACAGCCTGAGCTAACCAAATTGTAAACAGTATAATTGGACATATTTAATAATTTCTGTCTAAAAGGCAGATGAGTGAATTAGATCAAAACCGAGTGTATGTAAAGGGGAAGCAATTTTAATACTATAATATCAGACAATTAATACTATTAACACCAAAACCGGTGTCAGGCGGGGAAGTATAGAAGATTTTGTCATTCAATCTACTAAATTATACAAACATATATCACTAATTGGAAAATTGTCAGTGATAGTGATAGAACTATATGTAATATAAATTAAAGAAGAGCAAGAAAAATATTATGGAAACTATTTTCAAATTGAATACCTACTTCTTCTGTGCCAATTATTTAATTATTTAGTAATATTAATTTAATGCGCATGTATTTGCTATTATTATCAAGCCTTACAGGTAGTCGCGCACAGAGAGCAGCACAGGTAATAGACTATACAGTTAGTATTTGCCCTTAATATGAAAGCCCACGTCCTAAATTTACTGTTATAGCTTTTTAGATATTCTTTAGATTTTTTTACGTCTATAAATAAATACTGCTGGCTTCTTAAGATAGCATTGATGGCATAATATATATATATACATTAAGCTGCTTTTCCTTGTCTTAATCACACAACCAAATGTATTATCATTTTATTATCAAAGACTAGGAAGCATATCGGAATTGTTAAATATGGTGGGGGAAGGAGAAAGGTGGAAGGCGGGGGGTGATAGTAGGCTCACCATCATATCAAAATTAAAAAGAAAAAACACAACTTACTCTCAATTGACCTTTGAAAACGGCGTTAACTTTTATTATATACTTGATATTAGGGTCCGTTCTGTAGAAGTGTACAAAATACTTGTATTATATAATTGTTACGTTTATTTACAACAAATATGCCATTAAAACTGTATAAAGATACTAAAATATCTGTCATTTATCTGATGTTTTAACTGAGGTTATGTATCTCACTTGCTACACATCAAATCTGGATATGATATTGATATTGAGAATTTAGCCACATCTGAAAGCTAAACTCATTATAAAATAAGTAATATAAAGAATTTAATGTTAATTAGCCTTTATATTAAATTTATAAACAATTTTCGTAAACTTAGAGTGATACACCAGATTGTCCTGCCTTATCGCTTTATAAAGGTATAGTTTCAGATATTGTTTCCAGAACAAAAATATGATATGATATGAAGACTAGTCTTTGTTTATACATGTAAATAAACCTCTTACCCAAACTCTCAACCTGTCGTCCAATTTATGAGCTTGTAGTAATTCACAGCAATTACAAAAAAACTTTGATTTAAAGAGCTAAATTAAATTGATATATGATATATCATAACCAGTAAGATGAAGCACACATCATTCTTTTCCGAAGAAAAATACAACAGCTGGAGCAGTACATACCCAGTTCTACCCATACGAAGCAGCTTAGCCTTGAGAATGTATGAATATTGGCCTAGTTTTTGGCATATCTTCATGTTTTTGTCAGCGCATACACATGTCCCTTGTACCATGTTGAAAACAATCAAGGCAGAAAGCACAAGGTACAACTTGATAAGGAGATGCATGATTTCTCGGTTTTCCCGTCGAACCTATACTACAAGTACATTCAAAAATGACAATCCCAAGACAGATATTCTTTTTGTGTCTTAGGCCTAGTTTATTGAAACTTTTGATCCTATTTGAAGGATAATTTTTCTACGCCATATAAATTAAGATATCAATTAACATGTATAGGCTACTCGAACACAAAAGTGGTATCAATGCATATTGTAATACTTGTTCGAATACACATACTGGCTGGTATTCGGCATTTTTGTTAAATGGACTGATTGCTACGTGATCTCATGCTTACATAGACTCATTTGTGTTAATAAGCAGGGATAAAGTAAAATTAAAAGTTAATGAGCCAATCAGACTCAATAATGAAGAGTTGTTTACTGTTTTACCGTTGAAATTTGAGATTCCTTTTTGGATTCTTTTGGAGTGGGAGCAAATTGAATAATAGATGATCATCACTAAAGCAGATGTACTTTTATACATATTTTTTTACATAAAAAGTTTTCACGCCTTGTCAGTCTTTAGAAAGAAAATATATAAACCCCAAAATTAAATAACATTTATTGCCGCTGATTAAAAATTGTACTATGAGATCTTCCTTGCTCTGCATCTCTCTGTAATCCCTTTCAAGAAGATATATGAAAAACATTACATATGCGGCAGCAGTATGTACTATGATGTTTAGCTATATTTAGCTCAAAAATTGTAATTTTAATTTATTGATGTTTTAAAAAGAATTAATGTATACAACAGCCCTATATAGTTTATAGCCCAATTATGATATTTCATAAGCTTTTTGAGATTGCACTTTCATTTTGGGATCGGGGTAGTTCAAATTCTATTACGAGCTATGCCTAAAAATATTAAATGACATACAAGTGTTTTTATTGGTTTATCAATATCAAACATCAATAAAAACAATATGATTGGTGTAAATAATATTGTGTTACTGTAAAATAATTTCGAGTCATCATGTTTCGTGTACCAATAGAATTCACGTCCTAGAGTACCGTAAATATTTATTTGCCATGCTTCACAGGATTTCAGCGGCGCAAAAATGTAGGTCAGATCTGGCCCGTACAAACCCGGATCGCATTGCTCCTTGCAGCTGCAAACTAGTTCCGACGGCAGTGAGTGTTGATTTTTAGGTTGTTTTATATTTGGGTATCCTAAATCCCCTACAATACATAAGCACACACATGGGTTATCACTTAAACATAAACAGTATTGCACTTAACAAATATGCGTTGGAATAACTAAGTAATCTAAGTTCAAGGTACAATTGAGCAGATCTTTGTACTTAAAATGTTCATGCAAATGCAGGCTTGTCCGAAAGGTCAACTTTAAAAATTAGTCGTACTGTTGCACCTATTATTAATCCGTATTAATAAAACGGAAGACAGAAGAATAAGCACCAATTTGTATAATATATAATAGATTGTACTAGCAATCAAATCTATATAGCCTTAACAGTGTCTTTGTAAGGCACTGGTGCTAGAAGGGATTTTTGGACACGGGTTAGAGCCCTTGCTTTGTAGAATTATGTGCTCAAAATATGAAAAGTATCTACTAAATTTTTTAATGATTACATTGGAGTAGTTACTTGTGCTCTAATTAATTCAAGCGTTGTCATTATTTGCTCTAAATTGCTATCATTTTATATAGTCACTAGTAGTAGTTATTGTTGTCACTGATCATCTTATACTATGATAATCCACTCGTTATGCTTATTGTGTCTTTTAAGAAATTGTAGGTCTTTGGGTGTCCTGGAACAGCATTTTATCATTTGTCCTTGCTAGTCTAATTAGATATTTGTTCATATTAATTTGCTTGTCTTTATTGGTTTTCTTGACCTTACAAACAAAAATGTATATATGTGTATATATGCGTAATTATAGTGAAGTGCATAAACATTTGGCTATTGTGTATTTTTAGTTTTATATGGATATATGCGCACAGACTTGCTCATATTTTTTTTTAGCAATAATTACTAATTATGTAAGTAATATGACACATCGAACATAGTGAACCAAATTGATAATGTTCCTTTTATACTAGTCATAGCAATGGGGTTAGGGTAATCTAGATTTTATTTTACCGTTAATTTATTAGTTATTACAGAACTGCTAAAGCCACCTTCATACCAAGATATTGCAATTCTTTACGGGACACCTGTATGTTATTAGTTCAATCAAAATTTCATAGCATAACAAGTTAAGGTTAACTGCAAGTTCTAATGCAGTGACAATCATACTAATACCAATAGTAGTGAATAAGGACTTGGCGAACCAACTAAAGGAATACCAAAACCATTAACTTATGTGTCTTTGTTATTATTATTGTATCCCATAGTGGCCGTTCTGCCACTCTATTCTGTCTCTGCTTGTGACAGGACCAAGACGCGTAGTTGTATAGTGAAATGAAATAAAATGTTTTTGCTTCACTTTAATTATCTGCATGCAATTGTTAGCTGGCATCCTATATGAATAAGATAATAGCTACAACACGGGCTGGCATGGTCAATTAAAGTACTATTTCTTTTCTTTAGAAGTGACAGTCCAATAAAAGCTGATAGCTGGTCAAGGAGATTCGTCAGAAACTAAAGATAAATTACAAAGTGAGAGGTAATACGGGCCAATCATAGTGGAAATGATTTCCTTGCTAAGGTTAGGCACTGGGTTTAGTTGATAAATGGCGTATAAGGTAGTTTGACAAATATAATGTGGGTATGATAATAGGTAATTATTTTTTGCATTCAAAATTAAGTTGCTACTGCATTATAACATGAATTTTTTCTTAATTTCATTTAGAAAGAGCCCCTGTTAATACCAAACCACAGTAATCTCACTACATGGGCTGGTTTTATGGTACACCACGACAATTTCTGACACAAAAAGAGATGTAAGTATGTATTTTTGTTGACATATGGCCAAAATAGCCCAAGACCGCAGCTCCCAGGCATACATAAGAAGAAAAAAACAAATTCATAACTAAGGCAACCTCAAGCTGCCCTGTTAAAGTAAAGTTAACACAAAGCAATGCCAACGGTAATTAACTGAATATTCTTAGAATATGATTAATAAGTTGCATCTTGACAAAGACAAAACGTGAGTAAAAATATAATGTTTAATAGTAAATATTCGCATTGCACATTTTACATTACTGCGAGATCAATTGATCTAAATTTTATAAAAAATGTATTTCCTGCTTCAACATAAGGTGTAGGCCCTGTTCCTGGTTTACAAATGCATGTACAGAACAAATACTACATGTGTTCATATCGGGAGCAGCTATCATCCACACTCTTTGGATATCGATTTCAATATATCGTTTCCTCCAGAAAATATAATAGTACCACTTTTTTAATTGGTATATGTGTGAACAAAAACAAAAAAAGGGCAAAGAGAGAGAGAGAGAGCAATAGAACGATTTGTGTACACTCGTGGAAGGTAAGAGGTGGGTCTGCACTCACCCACCTCTCTAATGCCCCTAATAATCTAATGCTTAATTAAATCATATGGGACTTGCAATGGCAAGTTGAAGGTCAGCAAGGTGAGTACGGGTTGCCTCTATCTCATCATTTAATTCTGAGGCCTTCTTTTGGGCAGCCTCCTTTGCCTCTCTTTCCTTGGCTAATATTATTACCAGTCTTTCTATCTCCACACCCCCTGGTAGCACCTACATCACCAGTGAGTTAGAGAAAGGTATACATTTAAAATGGACAACACGGAATGTACATACATGTATAATACATTAACATATACTCTTAACCTATCGATAGCTAGTATCATTGGTCATCACTATAGATGCTTTTGTGCCCTATCTACAATAAAAACTAATTAATTAATTAATCAATACATATAGGCCTAAATATAAAATAAAATCTATTTCTCTTGAGGCATTGGCTACCAAGACATAACCCATCTCCTATTGGTCTATCTAGGCCATATGTCCTAATAATCAATCAAAAACAAACTTGTCCAAAACAGAGAAACTCTCCAAATATATCATCACAAAGCCAATATATAACATACTATATTATATTATATTACACTATACAAAACTATATTATCCTATACAATTATATTATATTGAATTAATAATAAACACCTCCGCCACTCAGATGACAGCAACACTACAAATGGGCCAACCAAAACCAGAGAGCTGACACTATACTCACTTCGGGCTCAGAACAATCAAGAGGAAGACCATTCTCCTCGTCATCCGAATCATACGCCATCGTAGACCGCTTTCTCCCTATACCATTATCAGACCCCCGTAGTTCCGTTGCTACATTTGCCGAATCAATTAATATGGTTTGGGCATCATCAGAGAGGGTCCAGACATCTGGCTCGGATGAGACTTGATCATTGGCGGTGGGGGACAGGGTGGGTGAGGAAATACTACTGGGAGTTTCGTCAACCTGTGATGTCACAATGTCGTTGGTCATATCCGTTGCTTTTAATTGGTTATTGTGACCTTGAGATTCAGGTGTGATAGTGTCATCGCCAAGATCAATTAGTGGAATATCAGCTGATATGTCTTGCCCATCGCTAATTTCTGTCAATTCGATTAAGTCTGCTTCTTCTGGGGTTTCCAATCTTCTAGGTACATATGCCAGGATCTGATTGATTGAAAGAAAGCATGATATATAAGGGGAGAAAGGAGAAAGAAAGATAAAGAAAATATAAATATAGTGAGTCAATAGGAATAATAAGAAAGAGAGACATGGAAGGGGAGAGAGAGTCAGTCGTCGAAGTAGACCATAATAGCCATATATATATGTGTGGGTGTATCTGTGAATTGGTATGGTGTGCACAACTGGGATAAATACATAACTATACACATGTAATATATATATCCACCTGTGGCTGATGGTATATGGACCTCAACGCATACATATATACACACATACAGTAGAGATAGAGTGCCCTCAAATATCTATGATTATGAGTGTTTAACAGTTTGCATGTTTGAGCCAATAAATGAACGAGTAGGGATAAGTATAGAATTTATGACAATCAAGATAGGTCTATAGTCACATTGTCCCTTACTTTCCCCCTTGATCATATTCCATACCTCTATATAATTGGCTGGCACCAAGCCACTGCCGATGGCAGTTTCTCCAAAGAACCAATCCCCGCTGTTGATATGAAGTCATGTGACATTTAGATGTCTATATATATATATATATATATCAACATAGCAACCTTATCATAACAGAAACATCATCATTGGTGGAATAAAATGTAGTTCATATGCGTTGACATTAATCTCCTGGAGTAAAAGTTTAAAATAAGAATAATAAATTAAATAAACCAGCGAGTTCATCATGAAATAGCAACCTATATATATACATACATACTTATATCCTTACATACTTACACACATACTTATAAACTCATATATGCACACACACCCCCATTCTAACCTATCCTGAGACATGAAGATAACAGTATCGCGCTCAAACTTCAACTCGTCCTCTAATTGGGGCTCCCAAGAGTGAGTGGCGCGTGCTATAGAAACTATTGGAGAAGGGCGCAGCACCTCAGTGGACTGCATACATGACGTATTAGGAGGACTGTATGGTTATAACTAAGATACTTCATGTTACTGGAGGATATACCCATATGAAGCTAATAGCAATAGTTCATAATAATAATAATCATATTAGTAATAATATTCATAATCATAAGAAGAAAAATAGCAATAATAATAATAATATTAATAATAATAATAATAAATAATAATAATAATAATAATAATAATAACAATAATAATAATAATAATATAATAAT
>NAOQ01000414.1:40441-64721 GCA_002751075.1 Ichthyophonus hoferi
TAATAATAATAATAACAATAATAATAATAATAATATAATAATAATAATAATAATAATAATAATAATAATAATAATAATAATAATAACAATATACACATCTTTACCTCAAATATCAAAGATCCAGCCTCCAACAGTCCGCCAATCACATTGACACCCATGTTACACCCTGCCTGGCCATTGATGCGTTCATCATCTGTCCAACCTATAACTGGGCCTATAAGAGAGGGAGCGGGCGAGGTAAGAAGGTGGTACAACGTCAAATAATTGACAATCTAATTAATTAGCACCGAGTAATTACATACTAATTAACTACTTCTATCCTTTTATCTCTCTGTCGTAATTATTTTTTTGCTACTCTCTCCCTAATCCATCTTTCATACTACATATAGTATCACATACTCTCTTACCCAATATGTTTGCAGCATCTATCAAGGTGGCTTGCTCAGAAGTTGCACGTGAAAATATACGAGTCAGTAGGAGGCGATTGATTTCCGGGAGAGCCCAGACCGTAGCCCTAAGACATTCCTGCCTCCTATCTATAGCAGGGAGGGCTGCAGAGAAGACAGGGTAAGATATAGAATGGTGATGGTACACTAGTATAGTGTTATTATTATGACAGTGTAACAGAGAGGAATAATATGATAGCAAAATGGTATGATAGTAGGTATGAGTGAATAAATGTAGGTATACACATATATATATACCCATGCATATATCAAACACAGGTACATAGGCAGACTTACACAATGCAGCTGCAAAGGCGCTAACCAGCTTCCTGGTCAAAAGAGGTTCAGGAAGCATCCACAGTATGTGTAGTATCATGCTGCCTACCACTATGAGTGGGATATTCTCTGACTCATAATCTACTTGTTCTCCTGTTGAAGTGAATTTGTGAATATGTGTAGGTAAGTAGGTAGGTATATATGCATGTATGCATGTATTGACGACATCCATATACAACCCTAGTATGAGAGCCAACGACATATTATTATAATTCCCCTATAGTGTAGCCACCCACATATATAAACCATCCCAATAATACGTGCAGTTACCACAACCATACATATCCTACTATGGTATCTTACGATCGTTGCTTTTTCTTTTTCAATTTTTCTCTCTCTCGTTAATATATATATGCATATATATACATGTACATATATATAACATACATATAATACACTCCTACTAATAAAGTATATCTCGCTACTATCTTTTCATGCAGATGATAGGGGTCCATTTTCAAATTTACAATTTTATATATGGTTAGTATGACTTATGTGGGCGTATTAGTCATAGATTGAAGTCTTGAAACATAAAGTACATACTCCAGGGATAGATCCAAGAAATGGCAATAATTGGTGTAGCCTACCTTGATCTAGGCGGTGGATGAGTTGTTTTGTGGTGTCATCAACATAGGGACTGCTGAGTGGTTGAATGTCACCTGTACGCGTCATAATGTCAGGTATCTAAATCCATATAAGTATATAATATACATGTATATGTTTCTGGAAATAATGTGGTATATATATATATATACATGTACGTATAGTGTTCTGTATACCTACTCTTCACACTATCTATAACCATAATTATTTATTCATATTACTCTAATACATTAACTATACTTATGTATTCTTTACCACAAGCACATGAAGGTATAGACCGCTTATATGTACAGACATACATAAAGATATAAACTGTACATACATATATACACATGTGTGCGTATTTACACATGTGAATTAAGACCAGACCACTTGCGAGAGAACCAATAACAACATGGGAAAAATAATAGGAATATATACCGTGAGCATCTAGATAGTCCAGTGCGGTAGACAGCACAGTGGGGACCCCAGTGGAATCCGAAGAAAGAGCTGCAAGATCTACTAGACTAATACCCAATATCTGGTGCTCAGTTTCCTCAATCTCACTTTCGATTGGTTTATCTTCTTCATCCGATTTCAGAGGCGTTTCAGTAAACACTGCAACTACTAATACATCCTGAAGGAGGGGGTAAGACTATAAGTCATAGAGGTTCATGATAACAGTTCAATAACAGGCCTTAAGTAAAAATGGCAAGGCTAAAGGATTGAGCTATAGAAATGGATCTTTTGTTTTTGTAATGATATAAACAACGTATGGTGTATTCGAGATATATATATATATATATGTGTATATGTATGTGTATGCATACCTGTGTATATTTGTATAGGGGTATATGTATATAAATATATGTATGTGTATGTCTATATGTGTATATAAATGTCTCTTTCATTGTGCATGCATTAGTGTATTTTATTCCACATATGGATATCTATATAGAGGAATTATTTTAATTATATCTTTGTATATACTGGCATATATTGGCATATATGTCTGATTAATCATTTTATATCCATAACTGTGTGTGGATATATCTCTGATTGCATTCATGAGTATAGATATTTGTGTGTTTGTATATGTATGTATTAAAATAAGCGCGTATATACATATATATAATATATAGCATTTCATTGGCCATATGGCAGTGTATGTGACTCACATGATCGCAGATATCATAGTACCCCACTGTCTGATAATCATCCAACCACTCCAAGGCACTTCCTTCCTTACACCGAAACAATCTGTATGTTTCCATTCCAACCCCATCTGTCTGCTTGCCAAGGCTTTTCTTTACTACTCTAATCACTACATCCCCTATCAGGTCAGTTTTCTTAAGTCGATGCTTGAACTCTTTCTGTAAGGGGAACGTGTTAGAGATATAGCCTAATGGCCTAATGTGCTAAAGATATATATGCATGATTGTATGCATCTACACATATATGATGTTAATGATGTTAAGTGCTGTTGTTTTCGTCGATTTCAGCCAATATAGTATTTATTTCACCCAGGTACAGGGTAGTGGAGGCAGAGGATTTAGTATAAAAACTGTATGGCTTTTATTCAGTATCCCCAAAGAATCAAGAGTCCCCAATATGTCTCAGACAAAACCTTTTTATATCTTTTAAATATAGCATTTTATATATAGAATACTTCAGAACCCAGAATTAATTAATGAAATAATAATAACTATAATTGTTTTTGCCTATGTTGTATATATAGCTGTATTTGACAGTGTGTGTGTGCCCTTGGTTGGGTCCCTAGCAATAGAATGATTCATAATGACATTACTTTGTCGCAGTATTAATTACATCCTTCACTCTATTACAGTCCTAACATACATACCTGTACCTTTTATCCTAAGCTGTCCTTCCTGTATCCCCTTCCCACTCTCTCTCTCACCCTTACAAGAAAAATGGCCTTAATCACAGCTCAATGTTGCATATATATTGGCTACTATTATCTAGTACATACATATATGGTGTCTATTATATGTGTACGCTAATCTTATACATCTGAGGTGTGATGTGTAGTAGGTCCCTATTACATTATAATATCATACCTTAGCCTACCATATTATATCCTATCATATCTTATCATACTATACAACATCATACTATACCACATTCTACCATTACATATCATTTCATATTGTATCCTGTCATATCATATCTTTCTATATTATACCATACCATACCATACCATACCATAGCATGGCATACAATACCATAACACTACATATTATTGTATACCATATCCTGTTATATCATATCATATCATATCTTAATATATAATATACCATACCATACCATTACATATCATCTCGTACCATATCCTATCATTCCTTACTATACTATATCCTTACCATATAATAACACACATATCTTATAGTATTAGGCTATATAATGCAATATCATACGATATGATATCGTACTACAAATACATTTACCTATACATATATTTTACAATCCATTACATATCACCGCACACCGAGATAGAAGGTTTAGAGAGTAGGAGTTTTATGCGTGTACTTAATGTACCAATATCTAGAGTAGTATGTGCTACAAAACCGACACATGCTCTCTCTGTTGATGCATTCGTAAAAAAACATAAGCAAATAAATATACACACATATATACACACATACATAGACAAATAACTTATAAAACCTAATATGCACATAAACATACATACATATCCTTATGCACATATATAACAGATATATCCATACGCTAACAAACAATACTATAAATACCTTTAGCTCTGGTACTTGAAACCTCACATTCACCTCTTCCTCCTTCGTAAACATCTTCAAAACTGTAATAAGAGTATTGGAATTTACATCATTTAACTCATACTTTAATTTTTTCTGTCACAAAGAAAGAATGCTTTATATAAAAATACAGTATAACACCTTTTTAATCTTTTAACAATACATGTATTTATGTATGTGTTACGATTATAATGTGCATATTACTACTATAGTATATAGTATATGCAGGGTATGTTATGTTATACTATGTTATGGTGTTGTGATGTTATGCTGTTACACAGTGTATGTCAACTATATGGCAATTATAATAGGCATAAAACAAAAATAAAATAAAATTACAAGCAAGGCTTGCACTTACAGCCCTTGTTCTTATGCATTTTCTCTATACATCTGTAGCCGAAACCTCAGCTTATACCGGATTATGTATGTATAGTGGGATAGTAATAAGAAATGCTACTCTAGTAAATATTATTACTTTCCTTATTTTTTTGCCATTAATCAATAAACTGGAAAAACATTTGACCAATCATATCTATTTATAACTCCTAAAATGCATATAAGCCAATAATATTACACATAATATAGCCATAAGAGCTATTTTTTTTTAAATCGAATAAGATTAAATGAGCCCATTTTTTAGACCTCAAATTAACGTTATCTATCAGATTGAATTTTTTCTCCATTATACACCATGTAAATGAATGGTTTTGTACGGCTATATAGTACTCTATTCATAGTAGATAAGTGAAAAATAAGATGAATACAGAGATAAGTTAATAATAAATGGCATTAAGATGTGAAAGCAATAGGTATGGATTGTTAAAACTGTATCCTCTACCTTAGCAGGGTTATTTTTATTGTTACTAAGGAGACTAAATACTACCAAGTGACCAAATCTTGGTATGAACCTCATATATTATTGTACTAATTCTATCATTATACAATACATAAAAAAGCATTAAAACTAACGCGAGTCTACTTCATTATATATATATATATATATATATATTAGGCAGCCTATTAATAAATAGTAACTGAAATCAACAAAACGTCACTGCAAATTACAAACTTCAATGTTTTTCTTGTAATAATATAATTTATTTAACTCCAACAAACTTTCGGATACACTATTTAAAAGTAGGTCGAAAAAAATCGTACTAGAATTAATTATATTTAGGTCTCTGCAATTTTGAGAGAAAAAAACCGATTATACTATAATATAATACTACATAATACCATATTCTACCTTTTCAATGTGTATACATAAACATACCTTATACTACAACAACCCTCTCCCTTGATAATCTAGACATAATACTTTTAATTAGTAAGGTATTAAAAAAAGCACTAATAATGTTTTTCATAATACTATTTATGTCTTTATTGAATTCTCAAAATAATACTGGGGAACAAACCCAACTCAAGCGGCACTAATTAGCCAAGTAAATAAGCAATACCTCCACCTTTTAGGTAAGGAATAGCTAAGAAAGAAAAATATATATTTTAACCATTATACATTAATATTAATGGCCTTGCAAGGCATTAAGACGTGCACGCAGGGCAGCATTCTCGTGTCTCAAGGTGGCCAGTTGTACCGAAGCCTGCGCATTGATGGCCTTTAATTCGCGTACATGGTCTGTTGCAACCTGTAAAACAGTAATCTTGGCCGGAATAATGCAGCCTTCCTCCAGGGTAATGTTGGGAAGAAGATCCACCAGAGAAGAGAAACAATCCCTGAGACCATCCCTTCTTTTTCTCTCAAGCAGATTATGCATTTCACGCTTGGTTAATAAAGACAATTCCGAAGTAAACCCAGAATTTGACGCGGGAAGAGACTGCGCCATATCCCAGTCTGTTGAGGTACGACGAGAGGGTACAGACGTACCCATGAAGGGGGCAGGTGTAGGAGACTTAGAGGCTGGCATAGTGCCCGGTTGAATATAGCCTGTGGGTGATTGGCTAAGTGGTGGCGTGGGGTAAGTTGGGAAGACATGTGCAGCTCCAAAGGGAGTATTGCGCGGCATATGGTGCCCTGCGAAAGAGGGTGGGCAATAACTATTGGAGAATGATGGGGCGGGAGTGTGATGCATCTCCATCTGTTGATCATAGCTGTAAGGTCCACGCATCGAACCAAAACCGCGCTGTTGGTCGGCGTCAGTTGTGTAGGATCCTGCTCCAAATTCGTCGTAGGACTGCCTTTCGGGGATCATAATCGGTTTCGTTGATCCACTAGTCTGACTAGGGATGGCAATAGGTTGAGAAGTAGAACCTGACATAGAAGATTGTGGGCCATAATGTGCGTTGCCCATACGCGTATCTTGACTACCAGAAGCCCACGTAGAACGAGCGCAGGAATCAGCCTCTTCCTTTATAAGTTCATGACGATAGGGGGCAAACCGGCGCAATCCTGGGCTTTCAACGTACGCGTATGACGACGCTTTCATATAAGATGCATTGTTGTATGGCATGGAATTTGGAGGAGCATATGAGCTAGAATAACGAGAAGGGGAACTAGAAACATCCTCTTCGGAGAGACAGTCCTCGAAGGGCCTGAAAATACCTCTCGATGAAATGGAACTACGCCTCTCTCCTTGGAAGTAAGGTGTACTAACATCATAACTTCTGGAAGTGCAAGTGCCTCTGGAATGCTTATTATTATCAGAGTGCATTTGATTATCATCGAGTGCTATATAATGGTGTGCTTCGCTTGGACATGACGCCTGCCACTCCATCGCCATGGTGGGTGTATGTTCGACACCTACAAAGCTCATTGTGATTGTTTACGTTACCCTCCGTCAAATAAAAGAGAAATAATTATTAATATTATCAATGATGAAATTAGGTAAAATTATTAATGAAAGTATTTTATTTACGAAAAAATAATAAAATCAATAAAAAAAAAAATAAAAAAAAATACGACAGCTCCAACTACATCCAACTACCATCAATAAAATTAATAACCATAAAACGAGCCATGCACTAACATAAACTAACAATACAGGTCAGTTTGATAAGGAATATCCATCTTGGACTCATGGCTTTTAGCCAATAAGCGATTAGGCAATTATTAAAATTGTCCATTCATGTCTACATTTCGGCATTGGATATGATATTATTGGTCGTTTAGCCGCCCCGACTTAGTAAAACAATCCGGACTTTCTTAAAAAAAAAGAGTACGGGGCCTATTAAATAAGACAACCAGGTCACGTTTCCATCAATTAATCTATCTCAAAATAGATTTTTGCGTCAAGATATTCCAAAATATACAAAATAATGACATGAGGGGGTTACATGACAATGGTATGTCCCCACAAATAATTTTTTTACGTCAAACCCAAAATATAATGTAAATTTCCTCTTTAATATTTTCCTAACCAAATGAAAAAAATCAGTTATTAATTTTGGAAAACAATAGTAATAGTTAATTATTTTTCAAAGTAAATGAAGTACGGGTATCCATGACAAGAAACACAGATATCACACAGTCAAATCAAAAGTCACCAAGGTAACTCGTGGGCCTGATTGATAGATAAGCTAAGTAGGTCCTATTGCGGGATAAATGTACAACTCCTGCGGCATTGAATATGGGAATTCAGTTTGCAGGCACGTGTTGGCTCTCATCTCGTTCATCGTCAGATTTGAGTAGGAATGTTATAAAACTTATCTAAAAAAATATATTTCCATATAAATATAAATTATAATATAATATAAATTATAGTTATGATTTCCTTATAAGTGAGAAATCATGATGTATAATACTTACAAAATATTTCGAGTGAGCTACACTAAGAATGTTTTGTTACACGTGAGCATATCGTCGAATCAAACAGAGCCTAATGGATAGATATCTGGCCGACCCGACAGAACTGACATATGGCTCTACATCTAATCCATTTAATCACCGACCTCCTGGGAATATATTGGTCAAGAAATCGTTAAGGTGAGCTCATCCGGTTCATTGGTATAGTTTTTGATCCCCAGTTCCGCCCTACTTCATATATTTTTATAGTCATATTTTCGATGTCACATGGCACCTGTGGTTTTAATCTTTGCTAAAAAAAGTTCTATCTTTGGCACCTGCCATGTACTTAAAAGTTACTATTACTTCGATATTTTAACATTAAAATAGCAATTAGCTTATAACAGGACTGGCCCGACTTTAAAAAATAATATCAGGTTATATATCTTATTATTATTTGGAAGTCAATAAAATGGGCGCCGTGAATAGGAATAATAAATATTTAAGGAGAGGCTATTCAATATTTCTTTGGTAAGATAAATGTCGTATTTGATGATTGTACCTAGCATAAGGCAGAAAAAATTAATGGCGTGCCATCATGCGAGGGTAAAAGTCTATCCATGCGCCCGACACGTGCATCCGTTGCGGGGTTATTTTCCGAGTTATCTCATACGTGATTAAGGTCCAATACTAATCGAATCATAAACTTTTACTTCCATTTCGATAGTCGAGAGTTACTATTTCACGCCACAAGCAAACAGGAAATCCAACCATTATATTATACTATATCTATCTGAAAATACACACAATTTTGTATAATATTCTTTCTTTGACGTCATCAATACGAAAGGATATTTTTTTTCTTTCTACTGGCTATTATGAGGCTTTGAGAGTGAGAAGAGAAATGAGAATGCTTTTTTGCCTAGTCATATTGCGGGTTTGAGTGAGACCTAAATAAAGAATAGCAAAAGATAAGGCATAGGATAATCCATTTAGTAACACCAACTGGTGATACCTGCTTTTTGTAAAACAGCCCTATTACACACGTGTATATAGACAAGTATACATATTATACATTTTAGACAAGATTTTATGTGAGCGTGCCCACAAAGCATATGATTGGTAGCAATGTGTAAAGCGAAAGATAGTCGCAAGGTATTTTATACCAATTCTGACGCGAAATATCCTTATATAGAACCTCATTGATTTGATGCTTCAACTTAAAGTGTCAAGCCCAGCCACTGCAATAATAAGGGCATTTTAATGGTCGCCACAGTTGAAAGAATCTTGCGTACATTAATTTTTAATTATGAAAACCAAAAAAATTCTACTGAACTATATTCATTATATCCCACTGACCACTAATTATATTTTCCGTAACTGACAGATTCGTTTAGTGTTTCCTCATTTAGTGAATATTGAAGAATGTTACCAAGATCTTGTCTATAAATAATATGCTCTAGTGCCCCACAATTATACTGATAATCATTCATATACTCATAGAAAATACTCTATTAACAACAAATAATTTGACTGATCAGATATTCCTACTGGATAAATATTTTTAAAAATAATAAGACGCAGTTTTGAATTCATTTATGTGATAATAATTGTAATCATACACAGCTACCTATCCGGTTAATTATACTTAATATACAGGAATATTTTTATACCGCTAAGAACCCCACGTGTAGGCACATGTCGTTTTTAATTTACTATATATATTCGGCACACGAGTTGCACGACCCCAATTTTCTAATTGGATCCTATTTATAAAGTGACTGGAATTTATTACACTGTAGAAGCTACGACTTATTCAGGAAATACGGCTATATCAACGTAAAATATCGATCTATTCAGTGCCGGTTTCCTATTAGTTGGTTGTCAGTTTGGCTCCTATTGTTTCATTTTTATTTCCACTTGTTTTATTGTAGCCTATTATTTAAAATGACTGGTTTGAATGTTTTTATGATTCCGTGCAAGACATCGATTCGAAATTCTAACAATCCTCTCCTCTTTTGTTTTAAATTCAAAAGAGCCGCTGAAATATAAATAATGTTGTAACTAAGTCTACTTCTATTTCCAATAACTGGTATAAGAGTATTTAAATTTTTATAGGAAACTCATCACACATGTCCTTATTTTATAATCTACTAAGCCACCCGACTGAATTAGATTTGTAATTTTGTCAAGTAGTCATGATATACATCTGACAGAAACATGTAATACAATTTCGGATTAAACAAGAAAATAATTAACCCGAATTAACCAGTGAAAAGTATTTATTACTGCATTGCGTAATAATTCATAGCTCAGCTATTAACCAATTAAAAATAGACTCTGAAACAATTCCTAATCACGATGTCTTTATTCCTAAGATCCCTAACAATTATGTACTGATCGGAATATTTGTGAGCTTGACTTTTTATAATAAAAATAAATTAGATTGGATGGGAAAATAAAATATAAAATATAACGTCATAAAAACCCTATTTTTGGGAAGCGGAGGGATTCATATTTAGAGTTGCTCCAGATTTGATTGAGTACTGGCTTCAATAGATAACAATCAACTACTCAAATTTATGATTCGCTCATAGAACTTAAAAATTCACAATCTAAAAGGTACGTCATGCTAACTTGAAGAACACGTGCGCATGTTGCTCCAACCGCATGCTTCACATATGTTGAGATCATTATTTTTAATTAGGGAATCGCGATCGTAAGGTATCACGTTGCTCACAAAATTCCCAAGGCTCCTAGGATTCCACTGAGCCCAAAATTGTACTACTTTTTGGTCTTGGCCCTGTGGTCCGTATCCTATTGATCGGCGCTCAAATAGCCCCTTCTCTGCTCATAGGATTCAACGGCTGCAGTGATCGTTGGTCATGTTACTATTCAGGTGTACTGAGGCATGGCATACAGGAATTATAGAGGGCGTTGGCTGAAATAGAATCCTCGTGCTGCTGGCTAATTCACTCTTTCTTATCTTCATTCTACGAAAATCGGCGTTCCATCTGCGAATATGCTGTCTGAGGTAGCCCAAACGATCTAGTTAGCTTCTCCATATGGTCAAGCTCAAATTCGTGTGGGTTCGCGTCCTCTAGGGCTGCGTATTTCCTCTTTGCAGTTCCAAATATTTGATTTGCGTAAAAACATGCCAAGTCTTCAAATCAGTGAGCATCGCCCACCTGGATGTACTGACATTCCCGTGAGCCAGGCTCGTTGTAGTAGCGTGGTACATTCCTCGAAAAGGTTGAAGACTAACATAAGTATTTATTAATTCCCTATATATAACTGGAAGCAATAGTAAAAGATCAAGTAAATTTCATTAAGATATAAACGCTCATCGTAGCTAAGTAGAAAAAGAGAACAACAACGAGCATAGTAATGCGGTAATCATTAACATTAAATTGCGTTTCCGTGTGTTAGAGTGAAAATGAAAGCAATTGGTCTCCTTAGTCACTTCTATCGCCATCTTCTCTAACATTTCCCGTCAAACTATTCATACTCATATTCTCACCAAGTAATTCATATTCTACCGGGAGACAATTGCCAGCCCACATCATACCCAATTCCCCACGAATTTTTGCTTGCCATATAGCTGGAATTAACGTAAAAGGAACTAAATATAAAAGGGCTGGTTGGGGTAGTTCCATATTAATCATTGCAATATCAGTGAAACAGAGGCCTAGGAAATAACTGACGACTCCCGCCAAAAAGTAAGTGGGAAGGCGATAGCAACCATTATGCTTCACATTCTCTTCCAGTGCCATGTCACAACTCAGCAGATAATTGAGGAAAAGTCCTGGGACGACAACATCACCAAATCCAAGGAGTGTGTAGCTCGTGCCCAATTGGCATACCTATATATGAAGAGCAGAGAAGAGGTGAGGATAGCGAAGAAAAAAGAGAAGAAAAAAAATGCAAGAGGATACGATGACAAAATATGTCACGAGTGTGATTATATGAAATTGTTATTTTGGTTTTAGTTCTCAATATATATTCGAGATGGGTAGACAAAATAAGTGGAACATGAACCAAACATGGTCGGTAATGGTACAATATACCCAGATTGAAAGGAACCCAATAGGAATTGACAATATCTACATATATGCATAAGCTTATGAAGTGAGTAATCAATGATTAATTTGCAGTTGCTTATATTATACTAGAGGCATCGTGTGATATACTCTAATATGGGGTCTGTCAGAGATGATAGACTCGCTGTGCTAGTACTATTTGCATACTTACCATGGTACGACCATGCATTGCCCGCCAACAGCAAATCAATAGCCAATTAGAACAACAACCCATGCCCTTCCCTCATTCACATACCTGTACAACATATGCCGGCTTATAGTAGGGCATCTTTAACATCATTGGCATTTCCTCGCCTACTTCAGCCACCCCCGTAGCTACCTTGACCATCACACTATCTCCCGAGGGGGTTAACAGTGGGGTTATAAACACCATAAAAACATCATACACGACGAAGGAACAAAGGAGAAAGGTGGATACTTTCAAGGATGGTAATCTAACAGTGTGTAAGATATTGATGATGAGAGAGGCACCAAGAATATCTTGTAGGATCCAACTCCATATTGACTTTCGTCCAATAAACCACGTTATCACTATGACCCCAGACACTATTGAGATCAATATATCTTTTACATTAATATCAACTAGAATCACTGGAGTTCTGAAAACGTTTCCACACGGAGCACGGTCAAAGATGGAAGAAAAGAGAAGAAATATAGATGAAAGGGAGCCCAGACAGAAGGAAAAAATCATAGCGTAAACGAGATAACGATAAAGAACAAAGAGTAGAACAAGAACTATACTCATTCCCATTATCATCATGATTACCCCTTTGAAGTTTACATCAAAAAGCTCTCTCTCTGTCGCTACATTCTCACTATTGTCTTCCCTGTATATACCCCTTGTCGTCTTCGAAAATGGTTTGTAGTTGCTAACATAACAGCCTATTGTCAACACTATAGTAGCATACAGACCCATTAGAAACATGTTGACATCAAATTTCGAGACAGAGGGTGAAAAGAAAGAAACTAATGGGATGTTTCCATCCTGAAGATATTGACGTAGCTGCTGACCATCTGATTGGCTGACACTGCCTGTAGGCACACGGACCAATCCCTGGTCCTCCTTGGCAATAAAGGGAGTGACTGCCATGTCGTCATCATTGGCAATAACCACTCCAACTCCACCTTCACGCTGTATATTGCGGATCTTATCAAGAAACGAGCATTTCCCTCGGTCTACTAGGACTGCAGTCATGTTAATAGTATCTGTGTGATCAATAGATTACAGGTTAGAGAGTGATAGGCTGTATGGCCCAAAAGTGGGTATTTAGTGGTGCGAAATCGTGTGGGGGAGAGACTAAAAGATAGACAGGTAGGTGGAAAGGCAAAGAGGACCCACTCATAGCCCCTAATAATCACACAAGTCTCTGATCAACCTTAAACTAAATCGAATCAAATCGAATCACTCCCAAAAGCAATCTTAATCAGCTGATTCCGTAGTATTGCCCACCCCCTATAGACACAATAGTGAATAGTATGATGAGTAATAATAATGAAATATGTATTATTGGATTTGATTTGATGTGTTTGGTATTGATTAATAACTTAGGAGGAGGTCACGAATGGGAACAAACAGTGGTGATATACCACCTGTTGCCATGCCAACTTAATATACAGAGAATTCAACTCAAATATAGAATTACTCTACGGGGACACACAAAACTATAAAACACACACTCTCTCTCCAGTCTCACTCCGACACCTAAGCTATAGAGGAGAGTGAGGGAGCCTAAGAGAAACAGAGGGAAGGGGATGAAGAGAAAGAAAGTAAGATAGAGAAAGAGAGAGGTGATGTGTACCTTTTTCTTCCTCCATATTACCACAAGCCATCTTTTGCTTTGGGGCGAATAGAGGACGAATGGGCAGGGGTTGTGTTGGCAATCTGACCCAATCACTATTATAGTAAAAGCATAAATCTACATGTTCCTGTTTATGACCAGGGAAAACACGTAGGATGCCGAGCTTTCCATGTATTAAATTCAATAAAGCAGCCCAAAGTAAAATGTTGAATGAAACTTTGCATAGAACCATGTTTTTTATATAATACACTGCTGCACTACTTCAGGAATAGTGGGTGATACTATTATGATTTGTCAATTATACAACTAGAAGCACAGCTGGCGGTGTAGATGTTTTGCACTTAGCAACAACCTAGTAACACTGTCTCAAGGGTTAATTTTACTGACACAGAAAATAAAAATGATACAAGAGCGTATATACTGTTGTATAGATAACAAATATTAAAATAAAGTGAGGGAGATGGTTTTGTTTTGTTTTTTATATAATAAAATATGGCTATTTGACTGGAATTAAAACAAAAAATAATAATCGTAATAATGGTAACTAAAGTAATAATAGTAACTATAGTATCTATACTATAAAAATATAAAACAGTCTATTAAATGCATTTTATGCCATTTATACTAATAATACAATAGTTCATATATCGAAATAAGTATATATATATATGAACAAAATAAATAACTATAATATAATATAATATAATATAATAAAAATACAATATATGGATGGTATTATAATTATTAAGTTTTACAATCTAAAAATGTTTTTTACAGCATAGTATGACGTAATCTCCCGCAACTATGGGATTTGGTACATAGTGCATAATAGGACATATGCTATATATGCTATACATAGCCTGGTTTTTTATATAACAATTTATTATTTGACAAACAATATCATATTCCTTCGTATAAAAAGACCTAAATAATTTATATTTTAAAATAATTTAAGCCATATTTCAGTTTTGTAAATTGCTATTTATAAGTATTTTTTAATGTCATCACGCATTTCTATTATTTATCACGCATTATATCACGCGAAAATATGCAAGTTTCCGCCTTTTAATGGCATCCTAATTGATAAGTATGCACGTGCACTCAGTATTATTAACATCAGGCAATCTGCAATTATACTATTATTATTTATTATACCGGTTTTGCGAGTAACTCTAATACTTGTATAATAACCATCCTAACTAGTAAACCATGACGTCCTACACGCTTAAATACGCGAAGGGTAAGTGTGAGACGTATATTGCCGCCTTCCCTGGCGGTGTCCCTAATGGGGCATGTTTTGAGGAGGATGGTCCACAGACCTTAAAATGGTCTCTGCAGGCCAACACGGGAAAGCGCCCCCAACAACAGGTAGGCAGTCATCATCACACCCTCCACCTCCCCTCCCCACACACAAAATGTATATCTACCCATATATGTATTCTTGTTTCATCTATATATTGCTCACTGTACACCCACTGCCCCGTGAGTTGAGTGGTATTTTTTCTAAAGAGAGTAATTGCTATGTACTAGCTATTATTCTACTATTTGGTCCCAATTAATAGACAAAGACCAATATATAATACTGTTAAACAAACTTTAAATTAATTCCTCATGTCCAAAGCTTTCAAGCTGATACCCTTGGCTCCCAGTCTCCTTACGATTGACCCTCCTCTCCCTGGTATTGATAAAGTGTGCATTGGTTGTGCAGGCTCTAATTATCCAATGTCCACCTCATTTCTACTATTTATTTGCAAAACGTATTGTCAAAATGTATAACTGATATGAAATACTTGAAGAGTAAGAATAAATTGTATGGGTTGGTTTTAAGAATATGTTAATCAGAAATAGTTACAGTAATGTAAGATATAATAATAGATATTGGTCGATTTAGTTTTGGGGAATGCAATAATGGAATAAAACTTTGCACTTAAAATATATAGACATACATATATAGTATATCTAAAATATAGCTCATGCCTCACACCGAATCATTTCATCAGTTATTAATATAACGGTACTATATTCATATACAATACAGGTATATATATGTGTATGTACATAAAGCTGAGACATAAACCCAACTGCCCTATTATAAATATAAGGATACTATATTCTCGCACATAAAATTTGAAGCAATTTATACACTCTTACTATATATTCATATCTCTCTTCTTTACCCCCCAGTGATGGGTGCTTTAAAATTTATTGCTCCATATTAGCGATCCAATAGGCTATGGCCTACCATTTATTCCTTGCGAATGAGCAGCTATTCTGAAGCACAAAATGTTAGTGTAATAGGCCAATTATAATCAACAGTTATTATAGCTGGAAAGACATGAATAACTCTGATTGGATTGTGAATTAATGACACTATGATACAGGATATCTAGACACATCACTTATATATATATATATTATTATTGAGACCGAATAATTGGCATATCCTTGATTGCACTTATGGACCCATATAGTTAATTAAACCCGAAATGGAAGATTTATTTTTCAGTGTAACTAATGTCTGGCATCTATTAGTGCATAAAAGCATACATGCAAATTATTGGTGACTCTACATCTCTCCCTCTAACCCCTAGCCAATAAGAATAACCAACCATATATATGGTCTTAATCCAATCAGATGCAGAGGATCCTAACAGCTGAAAATAACGTCATGGAATACGTGGGCAGGAACTATGGAGAAGATAGCAATAGAGCCAAGTCAATGAAGTACCTTGTAGGGGTAGTGAGCAAGAAGGATGGCACCGTCACCCTGTATGATAGTCCTTCCATGGCTATGAAGCAGGTTTGTGCACATGTGTATATGGATGTATGGGTTTATGCGGGTTTATATCTATACAGAAGTGTATGTATATAGGGTATTTTGGGCTTCCAATTATAAAGTGTTATGGATGTAGTAATGATTGGCAGATGCAATAGTATAATAATACGATTAGTGTAGGATCACATGCATATATAGGCATACAACGACACAGTGGCATACCTGCCTGCTTTGTTGATTCATTTGCGATGATCTATATACATACCATATAGGCCAATCATAATATCTCTTGTATGCTATAGAGCTATCACTCTCTTGCTTTAGGTCTATATTTATCAATACTGCCAATGATTGGAGAGTACCCAATATGATAAATAATGCAATTATTAACTATTGGCTACTGCTTTTAGTAACCATTCTAGTGGTAGGGTTTCACTGGTTAGGACTGGGACTACAAGTTTAATACACCAATGAAGACAATGATATTTGGCGTTACTAATTAGTAATGTCGGCTAATTACTGGCTCATTCCCATTTTAAATCTTTTCAAAACAAAAAATTGCGATTGTACTTATCCGAAAATCAAACATATCATTTAAATATAAGCACATCAACCTCTTGGGCCTAGCTGTGTTGTTGCCGTATTTTCTATTCTTAATTTATTCACCCTCGACCAATTGAATGTATTAAAATCACCACCATGGTTCAAAAGAGGTGATGTTAATTGACGGGACCTTTTGTACAACCAGTCTGTTTGACGTGTTTATGGATCCAGTTGTGTCATTGGTTAACATAAAAATAGTTGATGGTTGGTAATATGGTGTATAGACGTGGCCTGGATTCATACTTATCTTGCGTTGTCATTAACAATCACATGTATATATATTCACACATACCTACCTACCTACCTGCATACATACATATATACGTACACCCCGGCCCTATATCCACAGAGGGTAAAGCGCACCAGGTACTCCGACGCAGAGGAGAGCAACCAAAACAAGGAGGTGGAAGACAACCAGAACGAGAGTCAGTTTATTAAGGATATGAAGTTGAAGAGAGAGCTTACTGAGAGTTTTGGGGCCCGTAAGAGCAAGTTAATGTTGCAGACCGCTATAGATAGCAGGGTAGATGATGCGCAGTTGAGGAGGGTTGAGGCACAGCTTACACAGAGGTGTGTGCTTGGTTATATATATGTATACGTAGCGTATGTACCTGTGTAGAGTTTTACTGTCAACCTATTTTCAACCAAGAGATACTCTCCATTGCCATTTTATTTACATGAACCAACCCAGTGGCCAAGGACTATGTACATTTAAATCATAACTAATATAACTCCAGATACCAATATGTGAATATATGAATTTTACTGCTAGACATATACCAAAGATCTTGCACACGCACAAAACATATATATATATATATATATATATATATTCATACACGCCCCCAACACACTTATATGCAAGATTTTGAATTTACAATCTTAATATTTTAATATTTTTGGCGAGCCATAAACGGTCTTTTGAACCCTAAATATCCGACCCGGCTCTAGCCCTAGGCTACTATTATTCTTTAATATGTTCAATGGACTATACTTTAACCTACCAACTCTGAATTAAGTTTAAGTCACTACGATCTTGCAATTGTTTCTTGCTATATTTTATTCTTAAAGAACTATTGGCCACTGCAGTATGGGGTTACCTATACATGTTTTATAATCCAATAGAAGCTCTTGATTTTTTATTTTTTTCATTTTAAATAAAAGCCTTAAAATTCATCAATTAGACTGCCGTGAGACGTTTTAAAAATAAAGCTAACAAATGGCAATGCAGAATGGAGGAGCAGGCATCTTCTGCCCCCACGCTAGAGGAGACCAAGATGCAGATGGACTCTGAAAGGGCTCTCCCTCCCTTTGACATGAAGGCTACTGAACCAGAGGATGTCTACCCCTTCCACCAGTTAATTCCTAAAGAGGAGTACGAATTGCTGAAGTATGTCTTGTGTGTGTGTGTGTATACTTGCATAACAACCTCTCTGTGATTAGGCATCATTATTATCCTTGGCCTATCCTTCTGCAGGGTCTGATAACACAACACCCTTCCGCACTACCTTATACCCACTTTTAACTGGATATTTGCCACACCAATCCAATACCCAACTCATCACAGGCACGATAGCAAGAAGTTGGCCAATGCAACGGAGGAAGAAATTAAGAACTGGAAAGACACTAAGACCTTTGGGGAGTATGTTCTCAGTCATATTAGTGCCTTACCTCGGGATAACCCGGTCAAGAAGAATAAGGTAGGGTACCATACTCTATGTAGGTGTATATATGACTGGTGCATCTAATAAGCGTTAAAATACATTTTAAAGTGTATTTGTAATGGGGTTTTACCCGGATTACATAGAAAAAAATGCCAAACGAAGGATAATTTATTGACATTGACGTAGTTTATTAGATATTTTTAATTAAAAGTATTTGAAAATTGCTTAATTGAAGGACCGAAATTCGCAATGCTACTGAGCCCCCTCCCGGCAATAAAGTTAGAACAAATAGAATACGTCATTGTGACCTACGCATTATTATTTATGATGTATGCTATACATCTCTCACTTAGTGCACAGTTATTATATGAGGAGGGAGCAGCGTGGTATCTTCTGAGCGTACAAATCAATACACATGTAGGCATATTACCCCACAGCTAGTTTGCTTGCTTCTCAACCTACATACCTACATACACTTACATAAATACACGTAAATGCAGATGGCCCGTGCCCTGTTGTACATTCACTATTTGCAAACATTCATGCGTTGTGCCCGCCGTGAGATTCGTAGAGATGACGATCGATTGGAGGATATTCCCAGTCCCATTGTTAACAGGATGTTCTCTTTGTTCTCTGATGCCAATATGGTAGGTGGCCTGTCTTTTTTTTTCTTACTCTCTTTCCCTCTCTTTTGTATATATAGGGTTAAAATGAAACAGAACCATTGAAACCATTTCTAAGGGAACTTTTCATTTATTGGTGGGATAGCCATCTCATCCTTAAATTATAACGTCTAGATGTCAGTGCTGTATACATTATCTCCAACTCCATAAGATACCATATTCCATTATATTATTATTGTCAATCTAGATTTACACTCTTGTCAAGCATATACTTCATGCCAAACGGGTGACTTAGTAGTGGTAGGCGCGCCATTAAATATTTACCAATTAGTACTTAAAAGTCTTGAGGACAAACGAATTAAACTTTGTAGTACTGTTAAAAACATGTCTTTTCTGGTCGTGAAGTTATTGCATTAGGGTATGGTATATCCTCGCTCATTGGGTCTTTCGGATTGAGGCATATGACGTCATGGCCCGAATCGACCTGATCGTGGTGAAATCTTATTAGTAATGCACATAAAAACAACATTAATTGACTTTGTTTCTAGCACAAATATTACGTAAATAATAGAGAATTTTTTAGTTCAATCCCAAAGTAATGGCAAAAATTGGTAATAAACATGGAAATTGTGATACCAAGGGATTGGTACTTTCCTTCTCACCTGAATCATATCTAACGTCATGTTGGCTGTGATTGGTAGGCCATCTTGCCTTTATGGCCTGAAGGCGCACTATAGCTGCTAAATTAGGCAATGTGGATCTGCATTTCCGGGATCGTATCTGAATCAATTATGAACCAGATAATAGCGTGAATTGAAGGCATGTGTAGGATTAACTAGTTTATTTGCATTAATATTGTTGCATCCAATCAGCACTACTGGCATCTTGGTTATGGTGGGTCGACATTGAGAAGTTGAACTATGATTACATTATTATTGTGGATGTTTACTACAATGTGCTCCTCTTGAGTCACGAATAAAGATTTCTATTGATCAAAGACAGTCATAACAACCCATAGCAACCAGATCATACATTACCCATTACACTTACATATATCATAGGTGTTCATTTGTCCTTTTCCAGTTTCATTCTCTTATTCACATGTCTTCCCACCCGGTTCTCAACAGACCGCTGCTGAGCAGAACGTCGTGGCCGTGAGACCCAAGCATAGGAGTAAGATGCAGACATACATTATTGCTCTAGCTCTGCATGTAGATGATTTTACTATCAACATCTCCCCCTTCATTACCGACTTCAAGTAAGTATCACAGTACTTCTACTTATATGGATTTATTGACAATTTCTTTATTTTTTTGATCCCATCTTGCTATATTACATTAGACTTGCTGTGTTATCTCCGCCTTCTGCCTATTCCAACTGTACATACATGCATACACGGTACCATGCATTCTACTATACTTTCATATATCATATGATCATACTATTATACATACCGTCACACTTACATCCGCTTACGCGTACCTCTCCCCAGGATGTCTGCCCCAGACGTGAGGAAGGTCATGAACTCCATGGCTCTCAAGGTGGCAGGCAACCTTGCCAAACTGGTTGCACCCATCAAGTTTCCTGAAATCAACCTTAGGAAAGCTAGAAAATGAATGTCAACTGCAGGATAGCATGTACACATAGTTTTTTTAAATTTCTATGCTTCTTTTGTAGTATCTCTTTGTCCCATATGAAGGCAATAATCTCCAACGCAATATGGACGTTATACTTTTACACCTGTGCTGCCTGGCCAAGTCTATGTGTGAATATTTTTATATCTTTCGTTATACATAATAAAAATAAAAAATAGTATTTAGATCATTTATACTATACATCCATATATGTTTATATATACGTTAAATGCTTTGTGGTAATCCTAAACAGCAAGACATAAATTTCTACTAAAAGACTATTAAATTGAGTACAATAGAATATGCAAGCGTGAAGATATTAATGATATACAAAAATAAAATAAAAAGTAAGGGCATGATAGAATATACAGTGTTAGTAGAGCATTACAACAATTAGATAAGTTTGTTCGTTATTGCAATCAGTCCATTTTAATGTTCATCTCAATACCTATTATTAGACCTGACGCTAAGCGATGTGATAGTCTTGGTTAAGACTGGTAGCAGTGCGTGACTATTGTATTTGTAGCACTGTCAAAGTTATTTTACAAACCTCTTCATTTTTCAGTTATCATAATTCCCTAGTGGTGTAATTGATTAACATGTCATGCCTGTAGGCAGTATGGTCCATTTTGGGCCGAACCACTCCATATATGGTATGAACCGATTGTGGCAGACTCACATGATTGGCCTCTTTGATCTACATATGATTCCAAAATTAGATCAATCCAAAACGATTCGTAAAGGCTTCTGTAAAGAGAGTGTAAGTTGCAATAACCGTGTGATGTCATGTCAATTCCAGCCCTAGTCGTGCATTATACTTTGAATTTTAATCTACTAACCCGTGGCTGTACATAGATTAAATTTCGTTTAGTTGACCCTATATGGAAATGTGTAGGCATTATTGACTGGGAACTGAATTTTAATGTTTTTAAGGAGCATGAACGCTTCCAACATGACAGTCAGAGTATACCTTATTCATTGGTTAAAGACAAATAGATTAATTTGTAATAGCCATATTAGGTTAAATGTATATAATGGCAAAAACATCGATTATACAGGCATTGCCATATTATTTGTGTAATTATTATACTCGAGTTATTACTATATTATCTGTTATCCAATTTGCATCTGATAACAATAACAGGTAATGCTCCCTCCACCCTACATACCATCGATTGGTATGTCATGTTAACCAATGACAGTACGGACCTACCAGTGTATTGGTTGTATGTTACTAATGATATAGTTTAAGTATTATACATTACGCATTAATTGTGTTATATATGTCAACCAACTGTAAGCACAACCAAACATGGCATGACATGGCCCATTGCAAGTAGGATGGAGGGAGTATTACCAGGATATTTCACACCCAACTGCAAGGCATGGTTCGTTATATTGGATTAAAAATAGCCCTATCACTCGGCTATATGGCAAATGACATTTGATACTAATGCAGTAATGGCATTTTGTACTACTTTTCCCCAAATGGAGATATATGGCATGACATTAGGCCCATAAGGCATTAAGCAAGAAAGTGCTATGTCGATACTAAACCGAATGCAAGTACAAATATGACGAGGTAAATCTATATGAAATACACGCCCTATTGGCTATAGGGTAGAGATCATGGATACAGATCTACGCAGATTGAATTGGCTCGGACTATACCATTAACCAATAAACTGTTATAAATAGGGCCTTAGACCACTAAATTGCAACTCCATACTTACTCTGCCATAAGAATAACCTAATATAGTAAGCATTATCTACAATCCAGGTGCTGTCCAAGAACACTAGCTGAACATACGCTTATATCAATTATGCTTTTGCCCTCCTCTTGAAAATGGCATTGGATAGGCTGTTCATAGCAACACTTCAACCAACTGCCTCCAGTAATGCTGGTACATATTACCTCTATAACCCATGTATTCTAGATGGCTGAGTATGTACATAATTACTATGCCCTAGAAGCAGAGAAAGATAATATACATATATATATGTAGGAGGCCTAGTACATGTATGAACTGTTCAACTTACTTTAAATAAATATAAAATCTATATATACCAGCCTACTTCATAGTAGTGTGTATAGTGTTCGGTCTGTTGCTCGGACAACCTACTGCCTATATAAATAGATACACAATATAAAGTCAAAACCAGCCAATCAGATTTATATTGCCACGTCCTGCACAAACCGACCAGCGGCTGGCAGCCTCTTAATGTCATGTGATTGGTGCAGAGCCTATCTATTCATACGTATATATGTCAAAGCAACAGACAACGGTAAATCATAATGTGTGTGTTGAAGGGTGTACTAAGAAAACGAGTAAAATACTGTATTTTGAGTCCGAAAAAGGCTAGAAAAAAATAAATTCTATAGGTTAAAAGGCACTATAATATTCAAATCTATGACATCTCCTGTAAGTAATATTGGGAAAGTCCGGTTTGTAATCAGCTTAAGATAAGCCATATATAGAATCGGACATTACACATGGGTTCTACAGAAACATGCGTATAGGAACAACGGGGCTAAAAAGTGCAATACAATATATATATATGCGCGTATGTATGTATGTATGTATGTATGTATGTATGTATGTATGTATGTATACCAGAGATTCAGGCTATCTTGGTAACGACAAGAGCTCTAATTCGATAATTCCAAGTGTTTTTCTGGTCTTTAAGCGCGCGTTTGAAAGGCAAGAATGGGTCTAAAAGTTAAAGAGAATGAAAGGAGAGATGGGGAAAATTGTTTCTTTTAAAAAAAGTAAAATTGATAAGAGAAAACATAGAAAAAATTGTAAAAGTAAAAGAAAATAAGATAAAATAAAATAAAGTGAAATAAAATAAATATAGATGGAATAGAACAGTTCTAGTATACAGGCATATTATATCATGTGGGATTGTTTTCATCCACTGGTTCGCACTCATCATACTCCTTAAATGTTATCGTACCAGAGTCCCTCCAGCCTGACTTCCTGTGCTGCTTCCTGTGATAGGATGGGAATCATGCAGTTAGATTGACATGTGTTTTGGCTCTGTTATAGGAAAGGTACACAATTGGTGGATAAATCGCATTTAAATTAGCCCAATGGCTAGACTAAAAAGGAATATATATGTATAGATATACTTATATGATAGGATAGAATAAGATAGGATAGGATAGGATATGATATGATAGGATAG